>CAWZYM010000390.1:0-191200 GCA_963966185.1 Rhabditoides inermis | reverse complement strand
TAGATAGTATCAAGGTGTGTACTTGAGAAAGCAATCATCTGAATAATTTATAGCAGATCAAACTATTTGTTCCTGAAAGTTGAAGCAGATCAAATTAATTGTAGCACAACTTATTCTTGAACAATCGTGAAAGTAGAACGTTTTATCACAGATATATTTCATTTCGTGTCGAACATGTGTACAGTACTCATCATTTTAACATATGAATGTTTATTTTACTCGTTTTTGTTTCACGTGAGAAAGAAGAGAAGAGGAAGGGGCGTGTCATATGATAGTTATACCACATGTGTGTCTCAAAATGCGCTGACTGATTCCGAGAATAAAACTAGGAGACCATATGTAATAGTGTTTTCACTCCAAACCTCCAATGCGACAAAATTGTATTTATGACATAACATGTTATTTATTGTTCTGAGTGTGCAATTCCTCTATCTGATCCGGTCTTGTCGCAACTTTACGATCCCTCTTCAATATACATATCGTTATCAAATGCTCTTCCGGAAAGAGTCTGTCTGTGTAGATTGCAATGCATCCTTGTTCCTGCATTCGTATTTCATTGTTGTTGTGTACTATTGACAGGGCGTTATTCATCAAAGCCTCCGCCGTGTGTCTATGAGAGGGGAGAGAGACCACCCACGTTTTATTGGCTCTCACTGCGATTGAGGGTCATCGCGTCGTTGCGACCCGCAATACCATCATACCTATCGTGACACAGGCTGTTCCTTGTTGTCTATATTCTTCGTGCTTTCATTTGTTGTTATATTCATTTTATTCCAATGTTGCACTGTAACTGTAACGTTGTTTATCCTTTCAGTATGGTCTCTGAGTGGCGAAGGGGAAGAGAGATTGCCGATCGTCTGGGAGACATCGGAGACGAATTTGATGAATGGATGAACCAACAGGTATAATTGAATTAGATGAAATAGTATTCAATATCGGTTCAGATTGATCTTCTCCCCGAGCCCTCTTCACTGTTCATCGACAGACGTATCTCGTTCGCTCTTTGTATTCTTCACATTTCATTTGGTTGTTTTCTGTAGTTTATTGAATGCTACAATTTCAACTTTACTTCTGTATATACTGCTGCGTTGCAATTATATTATTATATTCTTCTTCGAACTATCATGTTAGGTTTTTCAAAGGAAACATGCAATCGAATAGACTTTGAACGCTGATGTCATAAGATCTCTTTGTAACCCCGTGAAAAACGTGATTTTTGATGTCATTACTTTCAGGCATGGAAAAATAAATAAATGTTTCTTCATGTTTCAAAAATATTATTATTTGCTAGACACATTACCATCAATTTAGTAGTGATTTGCTCTTCGGCACAAACGTAAAGATGTCTGGTGACTCTCGTTATCGAGTGCTCTTTCTCCCATGTTGTTGATTTGCTGCTAGTATCATTTAATTATTTGTTGTTTCTGTTTTCTCTATATTTCTTTTTTTCAGAGCTGATGTACAGGTTGTGATTATTGAAATATGCATCTTCTCCGACCTACGGCTTCCAAGAAGCTACTTGTTCAGCTCCAAAGACGACTGGAATCGTCACAACAACCAATAAAAAGGTTAGCACTGCGTCTATGATGTCGTTCAGACTTGTTCAAGCTCTTTTGATGTGGACCTCGTGAACCGTGACTATGAGGAGAGGACCTCTAGAGCTGTCACTTCCATGAACAATGCCGAGGGAGTCAGTATACATTCTATAAATGGTTGTTGATGTACTTGTTCAGAATGCGTTCCGGATTGTGTTGCCTCCTCCGAATGTGACGGGCAGACTGCATCTCGGACACGCACTCACTGTCACCGTCGAAGATGCTCTCTGTCGGTGGAAGAGACTACGTGGACAGAAGGTGTGGACCTCGTACATCACCTACTCATTGTACCGATGATGCTCAATTATGGTATTTAGGCAGTGTGGTATCCTGGATTCGACCACGCCGGAATCGCGACTCAATCAGTGGTGGAGAGACAGTTGTGGAGGGAGAAAGGTGATCAACTACTGCCAGGACGTGGACATTGAACGCGTTAAAAGTTTGTTTCAGGTGTGCTTCGAAAGAACATGGGAAGAGAGGAGTTTGTGGAGGAATGCCACAAGTGGAGCAATAGGTACTACCTTGATGCGTGTATCTTGTATAGCTGTGATCGTTAAGGAACTCATCGGTGATCCGCTCTCAGCTCACTCGCATGGGCGCCTCCCTCGATTGGGACAAGGAGTACTACACTCTCGATAAGGTGCGCCATCTCGGCCTCGGCTCCTTTCTAATCTCTACCACGCACATTACAGAAGTTCTCGGGCGCAGTGACTCGCGCATTCTGCGATCTGCACTCGGACGGGCTCATCTACAGGGACACGCGGCTCGTGCACTGGTGCCCCCACCTCAACTCAGCCATGAGTGATCAAGAGGTGGACAAAGTGGAGCTCACGGATGCCGTTGCCACACTCTCTGTGCCATCTGCGAACGGCGGGCGAAGGGACGTCCCCGTTGGGTGGATGCACACAGTGCGGTATCCCGTCCAAGGAAAAACTGGGTATGTTGATCGCTTGTCATTATGTTCATTTCTGTTGAATGATTTGTTGCAGTGAGTTCCTGGATGTGGGCACTACTCGGCCCGAGACGGTGTTTGCTGACGTTGCTTTGGCGGTTCATCCCGATGACGAGAGGTTCGTGAATGTTAGATATTCAATATTCTAATTATTTGTTTATTCATTTGTATTTAGGTACTCTTCCTCAGTGGGCAGTCGCGTGCAGCACCCGCTTCTCCCCTCTCGTACTCTGCCGATCATTGCCGACTCGGCGGTGAAACAGGAAAAGGGAACGGGTGTGCTGAAGATCACTCCCTGCCACGACGCACTCGATGCGGCCATTGCGAGCAGACACAGGCAGGAGATAGAGGCGGTGGACAGAGATGCGTTCCACAGACAGTGCATCGATGAGCACGGCAGGATGCACGGCTCGCTGCCCCCGGGATACGCCACCCTCGACCGGTTCGACGCCAGGGCCAAGGTGGTGTCTCACCTGTCGTCGCTCGGTCTCTACGGCGGCTCGTCTCGCTACGAGGGCGGGCAGTTGTCGGTGTGCAGTCGAACGGGTGACATCATCGAGCCCCGCCTCGCCGCGCAGTGGTTCATGCACACTTGCGAGATGCACGAGAAGGCAGAAAAGGCCGTGAGGAATGGAGAGGTGCGTATACATGGTATGCGTGTGTGTCATACACGATTTCCAGATAGTGATTGCGCCGGCTTCGCAAACGCAGCGCCTTCTGGACTGGCTGGCGTACACGGAGCCGTGGTGTCTGAGTCGGCAACTGGACTGGGGACACCGCATTCCTGCCTGGAGGAAGCACGGAGACAACGACGGGTAAGAGCCTCGGATAGTTGTTTTTGTACATGTCTTGTTTCAGTTGGGTTGTGGCGGAGAGTGAACGTGCTGCCCGCGTGTCCCTGGGTGAGGGCGGTATTGAACAGGAGACGGACGTGTTGGACACGTGGTTTTCCTCCTCCCTCGTTCCTCTTGTCACTGCTGGATGGATGGAAGGACGATTCGACCCCCGTCGTCCTCCCATAGACGTCATGGAGACTGGACACGACATCCTCGGATTCTGGGTCGCTCGGATGATCATAATGACCCAGAGGTATGTTGCTGAACATCGTTCGTGCAATAATTTTATGTTGTAGGTTGTCGGGTGTTGTTCCGTTTTCTCGTGTGTTGCTGCACGGACTGGTGCGGGATGGCTCGGGGCGGAAGATGAGCAAGTCACTGGGGAATGTGGTGGACCCACTGGATGTGTTGGATGGAATCAGTCTGGAGAAGATGCTTGCGCAGCTGGAGGCGAGTCCGCTGCCTGACAAGGAGAAGGGTGGGTGAAAAGGAGTTATCTATAATATAGTTTAGTTCGGTTGCATTGAGAGATTGGGGAGTATTGCAGTTACTGCTCGCAAGGATATGTCCGCTCGCTTTCCCAAGGGAATCCCCAGGAGTGGCGCGGATGCACTCAGGTACGTTGGGAAGATATGTATGGGTGTGTAGAATACGAATGTTGCAGGTTTGCCCTTCTGCGACACGATGTGTGTGCGGCAGATGTGCCCATTGACATTGCGGCTCTGGCGGATGAGGGACTCAAGTGAGCACCACTATATCCTCATTGATGTAATATGCGTGTTCTCAGATTTTGCAACAAGCTGTGGAATCTGGCTGCGTACGTGGAGCAAGTGCGGGAGAAGCGCGGGGCGGGATCGAAGGAAGAGAAGGGAGAGAGGCACAGGGCGGATGCGTGGCTGCTGTCCCGCGTACATCGTTGTATACAGCAAGTGGATGAGTACATGGGCGGAGACTCTCCACAGCCCCATCTCGCATTCCAAGCCATACATCGCACATTCCTCGCCAACCTGTGTGATGTGTACCTGGTACGTCTTCCACGTTTGATGCTCGGATGCAAGATACTAATACGTGTTTCAGGAGACGACGAAGAAGGCGTTGTGGAGCGGGAACGACGCGAGGATTGGGCAGGTGGCGGCGACACTGGACGAGGCTGTGCCCACGCTGCTCGCACAGCTCTCCGTCTTCATGCCGTTCGTGTCGGAACATCTGTTCGAGAGACTGCAGACAGGAGAGAACATGTACGACAGGGTGGTCAAGGTGAGCAGTGGGGAGAGTGAGTCAGGTGGTGATTGTTGTAGGCTGACCCGTCGCTAGTGGACGGTGACCTGGAGGAGAGGATGCAGCACGTGCTGGCTGTGACGGCCGCAGTCCGCGCCGCCAAGATACAACTCGCCATGCCCACTAGAATGGAGTTTGAAGGTTCAGATTGTTATTGTTTATTGTTTGAATGTGTTTCGTCGAGGCACCCTTCACATGTCGGGTCCTTCCTTGGATGACTTGGCCGACGTGCTGGATTCGCTGTGCGGGCTGAAGATCACGGGAGTGCGGGGGGCGGACGAGGAGGTGGAGGCGGGGTCTGTGCCCGTCGCTGTGCCCGGCAGGGCGGGAAAGCTCGCCATGAGAGTCGAGGTATGTTCTTTGCTATGTTTGTTGTGGTTCATCATAATCCGAGATACGTTTGCAGGAGTCGCACCGTGCTGATTTCATTGCTCGCCTGCGTACTCAGATGGAGAGGAGTAGGGAACGGCAGAGACAGTTTGGAGAGAAGGCGGAGTCATATGAGAAGATGGTGGAGAGGGACGGGAAGAACGGAAAGGTGGGGAAGGGAGATGAGGAGGTAGTACTTGAGGGAGATTGCAGGTGAAGGCGTCTGTGGTGGCGAAGAATGCGAAGAAGGCGGAACAGGCTCGCGGAGTGGCTGCGAATGCGGGCAGGGAAGCAGAGAGACTGGAGAAGATGATCCGACAAGCCGACACTGAATGAGAGCCCATTCACTCTCCCACCCATTAGTCGTGGGAACCATGTGTAGATGTATGATCGCGGGTTGAATCTAGTTCATAGGATAGGTGTAGCACTAGTTATAGAGTTGTTTTCCTTGTTTAATAATATTTGTTATTATAAAGTTGTTTTGTTTCGTTTGCAGCTGTAATGCTTTCGTTTGTGGCGTTTTCTTTCGCCCTCATTGATTGGTTCGATGAGTACAGGTGTGTCATTTGTCTTACTTGTGCTGCTGCCTCTCTCCTGTATACATTATTTCCTTGAGGCTCGCTATGGAGGAGATAGTGGGTTCGGAGTGGTTGGTCCTGATAGGGATGATGATCAACCTCCTGTTCGCACCCGGTACAAAGGTATGACGCGAGGCTCTCTCTTGCTTCATGATGTGTGTTGAGGTGGAGGAGAGCTTCAACGTGCAGGCTACGCACGACCTAGTGTACGCGTCTTCGCTGGACGAGTTCGACCACCACTCGTACCCGGGCGTCGTGCCCCGCACCTTCGCCGGCCCCATCGCCCTCTCGGTCCTCGCTCGCCCCGCCCGATATGTGATGGAGTGGTGGGCCCTCCCCAAGTACTGGATGCTCTTCATGGGTATGTCGCAGTGGCGCGTACGTGTGGATGCGTTGGATTGCAGTGAGGCTGTCGCTGGGCGCGGCTCTCGTGATTGCGTTCCTGCGATTCGCGCGCGCCGTCCAAAGGAAGTTCGGAAGGGAGACGGCCGTGTTTCTCAGGTGAGGGGAAGGGATATGAAGAAAGAGCGAATGCGGCTTGCAGGTTGGTTGTGGCATCTCAGTTCCACTTCCTCTTCTACTCGAGCCGCATGCTGCCCAACGTGTTCGCCATGCTGTTCGGTGAGTGCCTATCCCTCTCTCCCTCTCTCCCTCTCTCCCTCCCTCTCTCTCCCCACACCCCTCCTCAGTTCTCGAGGTGTACACCCGTTGGATGGACAACCGCTGCGAGTCGGCTGTGCGATGGGCGACGACTGTGTGTGTGCTGTTCCGGTGTGAGCTGGTGCTGCTCTTCGCCCCCATCTTCATTCCTATCATGCTCGATGGGCGTCTCAGCATTAGCCGCGCCTTGTGGACTGGAGTGAAGAGTGCGGTGATGACACTCGGTGGGTGGATGCGGGACAAGTTGAGATCATGTCGCATGTTTCAGTGATGACGGTGCCGCTGGACTCTGTGCTGTGGAAGAGGATTCTCTGGCCGGAATTCGAGGTGGCCATGTTCAATGTGATTGAGAACAGGAGCGGCGAGTATGGGGTGGGTTGGAGAGAAGAGAGAAAGGAGAAGAGGAAGTGGATTGCTTTGCTTGCAGACGTCGCCTCTGATGTGGTACTTCTACTCTGCGCTTCCTCGCATGATGTCGTCTTCCATCTTCCTCCTCCCTCTCGGTCTGCTCATTGACCGTCGACTTCCGGCCTTCGTTTTCCCCGTTCTTGTCTTCGTCGCCCTCTATTCTCTTCTCCCCCACAAGGAACTCCGCTTCGTCCTCTATGCCCTTCCCATGCTCGATCTGCCCGCAGCCGTCATCACTGCCAGATGGTTGGTTCCCTTGCTCCACGTCCTCTCACTTTGTCTTGCAGCTACATCAACCGTAGCAAGAGCTGGCTTCGTTGGCTGCTTTGTGCGGGCCTGTGTATGCATCTTGTCGCCAATGTCCTCACCACGTCCGCGTTCATCTATGCGTCTGCGAGAAACTATGCCGGTGGAGACTCGCTCGCCCTTCTCCAGGTACGGGCCATGCCCCTTTGTTCGCTGTCACGCTGTCTTTTCAGCACCAGATGCGAATGGACGAGCGCAAGCCGGTGTCTGTGCACATTGACAACTACTGTGCGCAGAATGGAGTGAACCGCTTCCTGCAGTTGTATAATGCGTGGCAGTGAGTGAACGGAGGAAAGAAGGGAGAGTGCATGCAATATTGAGGTACGATAAGACGGAGAACGCAACGGTGGAGTACCTGCAGCAGTTCGACTTCCTTCTCCTCGGCACCCACAAGGACGACCTCCGCAAGCGTATCCAGCCATTCTAGTCCGTTCCTTCTCTCCTCTCAGCCCTCAATTCTCTCTTTCAGCGAGAAGCACCGTGTGATGTTCGTTGTCCCAGCGTTCGCAGGTTTTGGATGGAACCGAGTGAATCGCTTCCCCTACTACTGGCCGGACATGCGCTTCAAGGAGCGAGTCGCCGTCATGCGCAAGAAGGACTAGAGTGATGACTCCCCAACACTCCTTTTGGGTCAACTTCTCCCGGATAACTTATTATAAGGGTATTTTCATGACGCTTAATTGTTGAACACTTGTGAATCATTTCGCTTTATTGCCGTTGTATTACCGTAGTAGTTGCCAGTTTTACCTTTTTTCTGTTGTGAACGTTAGTACTGTTAGTAGTAATTTGTGATTTGACGAGATCATATAATGCTTGATTTTTTCATTACTGTAACAATGACGATGCAGTAACATAGTGCCGGATAAAAGCTAGTGAACAAACCTGAGAGGGTGCTTCGGTGAACTATTGCCAGAATAACACATGTGACGACAGGATTAGTCTGTAAATCACGGTACACGGCGATGCGAATGCAGTACGTTCCGGTGCTGCAGGGGTTTCCGGAATCCCTGAACTCGGTCTGCGTATACACTTCGAGGAAAAAGTCGGCTGTATCCGGGAAATGGAATCGCTTCACGTAGGGGTCTTCATAAGGTATGCACTCGTACGTGAAATTGCATCAGCTCGTGCTTGAACTCGATGTCTACTCGCTTCACGTGTGCCTGCAATAAGAAAAAAAAACAGAATACAATGGAATAATAACCACATTTAGATGATGCCAGAGGTTGGTGGAAATAGGCGATGTGTGATATAGAATATGAGATCTGTTTTTTTTAAATACCGTCAACATGTCCATATTCAGGATACGCGTCTCCAGCTGGACAGTCACCTAATGCTGCACACATGGCTGTAGACAACCTTCTGTAGTATCGTCTGTAGCCTTCTGTAGTCGCTTACAGCCCCGAGCTATATGAAATGCAAACAAATAACCAATCTCGGCTTTCTGCGCTGGTTTGATTTGTCCATAATATAATATTATGATTAGAATTATCTTCCTATCGAAGACTCTCGTACTTTCTTGTTTTTCCCACAATAAAGCTTAAAGCGATAATAAACTACAGCAGTACTTCTAAAAAAAATCTGCAGAGTGTTCCGTAGTGACGTCGACTATTCTAAGACAAGCCTCGCGGTCCCCGCGCGGTGAATCGGCGGCTCCCGCGGGAAGCATGCGCGGTCCGCTCGGGTACAACGCGGGGCGGTGCGAGATCGCTCCGCGGGAGCCCCGAGAACTGCGCGGTTCGCGCGGGATTCCCGCGAAAACCGCGAAACAGTCCCGCGGGAACCGCGCAGAGCATTATCAGCCTACTGATCAGGCACTTCTTTGTTGTAGTTCTCTCCTGTATTTTCGTTATTCATCGTCAACGACCATATAGAAAACATATTTCATTAGCGACAAACAAGTAACACATCAATGCACCACAAAATAACAGTATTTGGAGAGGTGGCGAAGACTTGTTCTTGAGCACAACTTGTTCTTCAGCTTGGATCGAAGATGTCGGGCTTGATCTTGTACTGGGACTCCTCCTGCTGCTCGACTCAAAGTTGAACTGAACCAATCAATCAATATCAATCTATATGGATATGGACAAATCACTACCTGAATGAAGTGAAGCACGAGTTCCTTGAGACGTAACTGTTCACCTTGAAGCCCTTCGACAGATGCGCGGCGGGAAAAAAGAATGTCTTGTGCTGGAGCGATTGATCGTGATTCATACCACCCCTCCATCCACCAACCTTCTTCGTGTACCTTCTCTTTTCGATCTGCGCGGAGTGATCGGCATGGGCCGAGAACACTTGCACTTCGCCTCGCCTCCTTCCGGCACAGCGTACTTTCCCTGAAACACAAAGTGATGTACGAAAAACAAGTTCTTTTCGACACACACCTTGACGAGCATGAACTGGACGAGTATGAACTGGATGACAGTCCTCTACGTGCCTACGTCGTCGACGAGCAGTGTCTGTCTTGGTTCTCCCTTCTCCCTTCTCCGGAACACTCCACTGGAGAGGACAGCGGGCTATCTGTCAGCCTCTTGGCAGACGATGCGGGGAGGCGAGCGCGATGCACCCCGCCTGTTTCCAAGTCAGGATGACAGCATCTTAATAAGAATAATGTTACAAGATTCGAACTTATCATGCACGCGCACGCACCTTCCATATTTTCTTGTACCAGCCTACTGCTGCCAGCCGGGAGCACTCCGTGTTATCGGATCACCATATGCATACAACAAACCTACAAAACAACAAACATTTTCAAAATAAACAAAACAAACATGAAATGAATAAAATCGCAGAACTTCGATGTGCGCAAAATTTAAATGTGAAAAGGACGCCGTTAGATTGTTCGGGACTTCCTCGAAAGCCCCGCGGGATCCCCGAAAACAGAAACCTTCCCGCGGGGTTCTATCTGCATTTCGCGCCGCCCGCGGGATCCCCGCGCAGGACCGCGCACTGTCGGGAGGCCCGCGGGTAACGCGAGGGCGCTGCGAAAAACAGTGGAATCCCGCGGGGCGCTCGAGACTTTGCCTGAGATTACTAAATTTTCAAAAACTTCTCACTATGATGCACATTTTTTTAAAATATGAAACATATTTTTTTATATATAAAAGTATTGTTTATGTTTATTGTTCGAGTACTTGCGCTTTTTCAGCAATATTGCGCATTTATGCAACGCTTTAAGGGCATCGATTTTTGCAATATTTCAAAATTGCAAAGTCGATACTTATCCTAAAGCATTGCGTTATTACGCAATATTGCCGGAAAAGAGCGACTATAAACATGCCTTCAGATTTATTCATTCTACTTTGACTGCCTTCATTCTAACATTCAGATAATGATCACATTCGTCAAGAATGTGCTGGAATTACTGAATCCGTTTTCGTGGTTTAGGCGCCGCGACGAGAAGCCTACCGAGACTGTGAGCATTTTAACTACTTAAAATACTGTGGTACAGTGGGTGGGCAAATCAGTTGCCGATTAGAGTGCGCAAGAGTGAAGAGAGTGCGAGACGGTTCGAAAATCGATAGACATCGAGAGCACGCGATTCAAATTCGATTCAAAATCAGATTCAAATTCGAAGTTTCGCGCGCGCGGAATTTTCAAATGCGGAGTGTATGAGCGAAGTAGTGGTGGAACTAAGTATTTCCTGTAGCATATGCTAGTTTTCAGTACCCGGAGAGGCTTGATGGAGGCGAGCAGTCTGCTGTCAACATAGATGAGTGTCACCTCGACGCGCAGCCGGCTCAGCAGACGTCGACTGCCGCTGAATACGATAACGATGGATCGGTCGACATTTCCGATGGATCGGGCGACGCTTTTCGGACGGTAAATATCCTACTGTTGGTATCTTTAAAAATATTTGCAGGCTAAGGAAGAGCTGTCGCCGAACACGTCGGCTGATGGCGCGCTGGACGAAACTATGGTGATCTCTCAGGAGACCGCCCTGCCTGCGCCTTCAACTAATATGGCGACGAGGTAGGTTTTTTGAGAGTGTGAATTAGTTATTAAATAAGTTAAATCAGTTTTTGCAGTGAACTGGGCTCTTCGTTTATCATCGGTGCCGCCTCTCTGCGCAGCGAGGCCAATGGTTTCCTCGAATCTCATCCGTTTGTGCAGACGAGGTTTTACCGCATTCGCATTTGCGAAATTTAATGATAAAACAACTGTTTCAGGACGCGGGAGGCAGCGAGCACACGGACTGCTAGTGAGCGGCAGTCGACGTCTGCTGTGAGCAATGTGCTGGAGGTTGAGGAGAAGCCGGCGACGCTGGTCTGCCGTGAGCAGATGACTGCAGTCAACCCGCAGAGGCGTTTCATGCGCCCCATCTATGGCGATCCGAGTAAGTCCCTTTGAAGTCAATATTTTGCGCATGAACGTATTGTTTCAGTGGGTTACATGTATGCCGATATGCCGGGCATCAACAGCTCGATATTCATCGGCGAGCAGGCGATGAGAGAGCAGGACCCGAGGACGATCGCCGCACTCATCTCAGACTGGACGCACAGCCCGCACGGAGATCTGCCCATGCCCAGTCAGCTATATCGACCTGCGACTTCTGAGCCCGTGCCAGTCATTTCCACCGCGAGCACTCAGGTATTTGGGTGCTATCGAATTTCGTGCAATATATGGACTTCAGTCGATGCCCACATTGGATGTGGGCGAGTCTCTCTGGGATGACGAGACTGGAGCTGCGCATGCTGCCGAGGCGCCAGCGGAGAATATGTTCAGGGGCATTGAGGTCAAGTCAGGTATGTCAGATAATTAGTGCGCATGACTTGATAAATGAGTGTGTTTAGAGATTATGTGGAACCGTACGGATGCTAACCCTATGGAGATGGGCGCGGCTGCGGAGGGCGGAGACGTGGCGATGGCCCCGGTTGCGGAGGGTGGGGATGTACCTGTTGTGGCTCCCGTGAGAAGGCATTCTTTGCGTCTACAAGGTGACTCCGGCGTGGAGCGATACTATGTTCACGATGTGATGTTTCAGAAAAGAAGGAACGGGGCGATATGTCGCGGTCGCGATCCCTGGATCTCTCCATGGGGGAGAACCTCGAAGGTAAGCGATGAAAGCGATGATGTTTGGTATATGATGAGTGCATGCAGATGTGATGAACGAGAAGACGCCGGTGCGTGACCGCAAGAGGAAGTGTGTGGATAAAGAGACGAGCAAGAAGAAGTCTAAGAATGGCGTCTCCACCCACATCGCGAATGCTGCCAGAAAGACCAGCACCCAGTCTGCTCGCCCGGCAGCTGGCAGGATCAATGTGAGGAAGAACCTGGCTTCGACCCCCGTGAGTGGAGAACGGGAAGCAGCTGAATGAGAGAAAAATTGCAGATATCGTCCGCCTCTGCTGATTCCTTGGATCTGGAAAGCTATATTGGAATGGACGACACCTTCTAGACGAACAGCCTCCAATCTATATATTATGTTTTTTTTAAATCTTGTTTCTTTGTTTTGTTTAGTTGGTTTAGTTGTTTTGGTACAGAGTACCTCGTTTTGTTGTTGCTCTCGACCATCTCTGAGATGTGCTCACTCCTGTTATATTCATATCAGATAAAATGTTTATTTGGTTTCTGTTATTGCATGTCATTGCATATGACCTGTTGTTAAACAGTAATATACCTTTGCGCTTTTTTAAGTGTCTTAATAAGTTTCAATTAATGTGTCAAATTGAAACACTTAAATATAAATTTCAAATTTAATCATTTCGGATACTCATTCGAAGAACTTCTAGTGGTGTACCAAAACGAGGTTCTCTGTTCCTACTCTTTATTCGCGCGTTTCCTTTTTTCAAAATGATTTTTTTTAAAATTGTCTCTACTCTCACAACCTTACACATTGTCGTTAAAAGAGTGTATCTACTTGCGTTCACAAACCTATTATAAAAAAAACAATAACTACGTGTTGCAGATGATGAAGTTTAGCTCTCAGCGGGACGAGTTCGAGTGTCAGGTGTGCTGCTCCATGTTCAACCACACCACCAAGTACCCTCTCGTGAGTCGCCCTCTCCCCTCCCCCTCCCCTTCCCCTTCCTCTCATTTTCTGTTCAGATTCTGCCGTGTCCGGGCACCAAGCACCGCATATGTGCGCAGTGCGAGCAGTGCAACGAGCGCCGCGGCACCGCTCCCAAGTCGACCGAATGCCCATTCTGCCGCAGGGACTACGACCCCGACAAGGTGGTCAGGGACGACGATCTGATCGGAGGTTGGTCTTCACTGTGTATTTCTGGACAGTGTTTATTGTAGCTTTGACGGTGTTGCGTCGCGTGCGTTGTGTGTCGTTTCTCGAGCTCGAGGACGTGATGTACGAGTGCAACGGCTGCAACCGGAAGCTCAATGATCTCTACAAAGTGAAGAGCGCCAACAACTGCCCAATTGCAACGTATATATTTTTTAGGTGATGGTTTGTACGGAGTGTAAGGACGGATCGCGTAGCTGGGCGGAAGATGCTAACTTCGAGAGTATGGTGGTACGCAAAGAAGGAAGAGCGAGGAATGGGGATTAATTGACGTATTGCAGCCGTTTTATTCGCAGATGGGTGTGGAGGGGCACGTGATGTGCACGACGTGTGCGGTCGAGCACGCCATCAACAAGCACGAGATGATTGACGACAAGATCTCGTTCAACTACTCCCTCATGCACATTATGCGTGAGTCTCGTCCCATCCCTTCTCATTCACCCACCATCCCTTCAGCTCCCCGTTTTGTGCCCATCTCGACGTTGACGAGTCTGTCGATGCACCTGCTGACTGACCGCCGCTTCCCGTACGGAATGGAGCTGTGGCTGCAGCTGAACATGATGCAGATCAAGTGCGCGTTCCTCGACCCCGACAGAATCAAAGCCGTTTTTGACTCTGCCGTCGACACGATACGCAGGGTAGGCGATGAGGGGTGGACGGAGAAGAATGCGTGATTTGAGTCGCGCGTGCTGTCTCCTGGCATACTGCGGGAACCTGCGCTTGCCTCTCTCACTCCTGCCCAGAAGGCCGTCACCTTTACTTTTGCCGTCAAGCTCATCGAGTGGATGCATGACGCTGTAAGTCTTTCACGGATTTATTTCATAACAATAATATCACCCGCATTGAAACATAAAATGAACAGAAATAGGTATAGGAACATGGCTTATTAGGTAAATGCTTTTAGGTAATTAGGTAAATGCGGATCCGTTGAGTCCCCAGAAGATAGAAATAGCTAAGGCGACGACGGCGATTCCGCCTGTTAGTCCAACGAGCACATATGAGGTGCGCGACAGGAGAGACGAGAGCTCCAGGTCGCCACTATAATGAGGACTGTGAATTTGACTTTGGAGTTTAAAGTTTGAAGAGCGAATTAGCGTACCTCATGAACTCTAGCTGCATGGTGGTGAGGGATGGCTGAATGGGATAAAAGCCGTCAGCCTCGCGCGGCGGCTCGCACGATGAAAGCGAGGGCATTGCGAGCGACTCGAGCGATTCCACCACCTGATTAGGTTCGATTTGATGACCTGCGTGAACTTACGCTTGTCTCTCTGACTCCTGCCCAGAATACCTAATGACACGAGTGGATTTCCCACCTTGGCGGGACTGAGGTCCTCAAGTGGAAGTATGTATGAGTTGTGTGTGAGTACGGTGAGTGCGAGGCAGAGCGAGTCGCGCAAATGCGGCAGTCGCTCCCTACAAAAGAGGGATGGAGTGACGAGGGGGAGCTCACCTCAGCATCACAGCCATCTGAGAAGAGAGCGGCGCGCGTAGCAGCACTGCCTAGACGGAATGAGTGTCGCATACAACGAGTACGGGCCATACCTTGTATTGCGGAAGTCGCAACTGCACATATCGCACGATCGTTGGCCAGTGGTCGATTGGACAGTTGCTGAAACTTTGTTATTTGTAATGTAATACTTGAGTTGTTTACTTTTCATCGTTGACGAGTAGCATATAGCTTTGGGTGACTTGGTTGGTGTGTGTGCAGTTCTCAACATCCTCTTCTTCCGCCATGTTCCTGTTCAGTCCCTCCAGCACCACTCCCGCGCCCAGCTCCTCCTCCCGCTCTCCAGCGTATATCACATTCGGAACCTATTCAATTTGTAAGTATATGATATAATGCGAAACCTTTGACTAGTGCCTACCTCGGTGGGTGTATCCGGGGTGAAGTGAGCCTCGTTGATCTCTTCCTGAATGAGGGGCACTCGGGTGTCCTCGAACGGCCCCGTCTGATCGAACACGTGCTGGTTGTCGGCATGTGTGTGCGGCAACTCGTTCCAATACGGGTTCGATTCGTCGTGCATTTGACGGCGCACACGCTACCACAACTAATATAAGAACGAAAAATGATTTAAAAAATTCACATTTTTCCCGACTGGCGGAGGGGTTGTCGGCGGGAGCTGTCCGTTAAGGATAGCGTCCATTTCTTCGTAGGTGGATGGAGTGAGAATGTGCTCTTGGTCAAGTGATGACAGGAACGACAGGAACGCAATCTTCCAATAATATTGAATCAATAACCATAAATTGCCGCGCTTACCTTGTCATTGAGATCACCATAGTAGAAGTATGGCTGTTGGGCGATAATATAGACGATTGCTGGTAGAGAGTGATCTGTAAGTGATGGGATTCAATTTTCAGATATCTCTTCTGTATTGCAACCTGTCTGTAGAATGGGCAGTGGTCGTCGCAGAGTGTGGTAGTGATAGTGTACATACTGCGGTGCTGTGAAGCCGCGTTGCTCGTTGTAGTCTCGCAGCCACTGCGGAATCTGCGATCGCAGACGGGGACAGTTCTTGCGACACACGAGCAGAAGTAGGCGACCCAACTCGCTCTTGTGTTCAATGATAGACTGGGTACGAAGGAATGGTTTCTCCAATTGCGACGAGTTAGACGCAGATGGTGTTTCTGACCATCCATCAAGTAGTATATGATTTCACGAAACAGATAGTACTTACCATTGGAATCGCGGAAAATCCCGGCGTGTAGATTCGGTAGTAATAGGGCAGCCCATAATAGTGTATGAATTGTAAAAATCATGTAAATGTCAGCTGATCAAAGTAGGAATTGATTCGTGAAACGTTTTTGATTTCGAGAAAACGAATGGAATATCAAAAAGAGGAGGGAGTGCGAGATCGCGAAAAACAATGCATCAAGGAGGAGAGAGCCGCCGCGGGCTGCTGCTGTAATATTTCCTCCCTCACTCACATGAGTCACTCTCTCATTTGTATACTTATTCTCACATACATACATGAATGCAATGCTAAGAATAATTCATGTGGTACGTAGGATGAACTAATTTTTAACAATATAATTATCTTCTGTAAAAAAAGTACTTTCGGCCGCATTGGACGCATTACGTGCATGTGATTGCGATGTAATACACATGTCTTGCTATCAATCGTCGTCTGAGCGGCAGACATGCGGCTAGCTTAGCATATGTAATAGTGAGTGTTGATTTATCACAACATTCCAGGGTATTTGGTGTTTACATGGTAGGGAGCAGTCTGACGGTTGACTTCTGCAATTTCAGTGGGAAGTGAGCGAGGATGTGCGCGAACCGAAGGCGCTCACCCTTCTTCTCAAGGTGTGTGCTAGTAAGGGGAGGAAGAGGCACGGAGTAATGGTTGTAGGTATGCGGATTCGCGACGGGTCTGGTGGTAGACATGGTGGACGTGTCGCCTGACGTGAAGCACGGACGCCGCTTGCTTCGCCTGGCGCTGCGCTACTCGAAGAAGGTGGGCGACGGAATGAGAGGATGAGCGAGTGCGGATTGCAGCTGGTGCGCGCCTGCCACGACCACATGCTCCGGCTGAAGAAAGAGCCGAACGAGGAGCGCAAGGAGCTCATCGAGCAGCTGGTGGTCAGTCAGCTGCCATGGCACACAGAGGGGTAGTGGATGAAGAAGGACTATTGCTTGCAGGAAGTCCTCGATCCGTTTTTCACATACGGAAAGCTGGAGAAGAAGGGCAAGGGGCGTAAGGGCAAGCCGATCCGCAGTCTGTTTATGAGGATGTTCATGGAGGAGGTGAGTAGGGTTTACCTCGTCTTTCCAAGCCACCTGCGTTCAGACGACGTATGCGTACTCGTGGAATAGAGATTTTGGCCGGTTGCTGGAGTGGGACGACATGGACAAGTACGATGATGAGTACATGGAGACTGGAGTGGACATTTCCGACTGGCCCGAGGAGCCTCGCCTCAAGTACGCACAGGATATGCATGAATTCTTCATGCCCATCGTCTATAACGATCGCAGCGAGTGTATGTTGGACTGGTGGTGAAAAAACATAACGGACCACAGACAGAACTCATGGTCATGATGTTATTCACGAGACTATCACTATACTATTGTTATTGAGTATCTATGTTCATCTATAACATAGTTATATTAGTTATTTATGTATCGATAGTTAATGCATAATGTATATGTATTTGAATAAATGTTGCAGGTGTTTGGGCATGAGAGGAACAGGTGTAGTTGTTTGTAGAAGGAGGTAGTGGATTGCGTCACAGTGACCTAGGAGCGTATGTGAAGAGAGGCATCCATCCATTGCGCATCCACTGGCAGCAGTATTCTCTCGCGTCCTCTTTTTCGCGCCAAAACAGAGGACGCCTCGAAGGTACTGTACGCACACATGTGAGGTCAACGATAGGATCTCTACAAGAACGACATGCGGATCTGACGATGGAAGATTGATGGATTATGGGAAAGCCTAATAGAGAGCAAGACACACAATTGACCAATTTTATCATCATTTTACCAAAAGTAGCTGTAGTACACATATTTTGTGCAGTCATTTATACTTTTCTACTGTCTTGACGTTGAAAGAATCTGACATTGAAAAATTCAACTTGCAAATTGCAACATGTTCATGTTTAGTTCAAATCAAGAACAAGAAGGCGTGCGTAGAATTGAGATTAAATACAGTTTCATCTAATAGTGTAGCAATTCGTGTGATTGTGTGCCTCCTCTTCGTTAGATTTCCTTCAACTTACTCTTTTCATCTCACTCACTATTTCTTCTCTTACATTGTCACTATTTACTATTTAATTATGTTACCTAAATTTTCCTATTAAAGGAGAGGAGTAAGCAATGAAAAAATGAAATGACCAGCTGATGTCTCACGCCAAAATGATTCTTACAAAAGTCTCTAGGTCCGTGGCGGGACCAAGCTTGTATCTAAATTTTCATTGGAAACTCGTGCCAAGTTTGTACCTTACCGCGAAGGAAGCGCCGATTGCCTGATTTTCAAGATGCTATTTCATTTTATATTACATTTATATTAATTAGTAGAATTTTTATTTTTGTTTCAATTTAATCACCATATCAACATTGATTATGTAAACCTTGTGTTGTTATTCCGTACACCTCTCCTTTAATATTTCAGAACATTTTACAACAAAACTATATATTTCATTAGACAGAAACTATTTCAGAACATGGGTTCTGATATAGTTCCCTATAACAGTTCGTTGCATATAATGTTGGCTGTTTTGCTTGCTTTTGTATTCAACTACACTGATTGTCTCCTCTCCTCTAATTGCCTGTCTCGCTTGGCTTGGATGGCTGGTTGACCCTGTGTCCCTCCTTCTCAGCAGGTGGTCACGCGTCCTCCGCGCGTCCCTCCACGGTCAGGGGCGTCCAAATATAAGGGCGGGGACAGGGACGCTCACTCATTCCCGCCCACTCTTGTTTGTGTGTTGTTGTCTCCCCCCCCCTCGTTGCTCACCCTGTCCGTTGCAGACAATGTCCGCTGTTGCTGCCGCCGCCCCCAAGGCCAAGTCCGCTGCCCCCAAGGTGCCCGCCGCCCATCCGCCCTACGTGAACATGGTGAAGGCTGCCGTCAAGGCACTCGCTGACAAGAAGGGCTCCTCCCGCTCCGCCATCCAGAACTACATCACCAAAAACTTCAAGGTTGGAGACAACACCGCCAAGGTAAGTGGAGAGAGGGTGGCGTGAGACGAGGGATGGGAGTGGGTGGTGAGAGATGTGGAGTGACGGTTTGCTTGCAGGTGTGCGCGTCTCTTCGCAAGGCTCTGAAGAAGTGCGTTGAGGCCAAGGTTCTGAACCAGGTGAAGGGAACCGGAGCCTCCGGATCCTTCAAGATCGCCGAGAAGAAGGTGGAAAAGAAGGCCGTCAAGAAGGTGCAGAAGAAGCCGGTCGCCAAGAAGAGCGGATCCGCTTCTCCGAAAAAGGCCGCCAAGAAGACGACCAAGAAGGCCGCCGCCCCCAAGAAGGACAAGGTGAGCGGAGAGTGAGGGAAGAGTGGCGAGAGCAGGGATGATCATGCACTTGCAGGCCGCCGCCAAGCCCAAGAAGACTATCGCCAAGAAGGCCAAGTCCCCCAAGAAGGCGGCCAAGCCTGCTGCCAAGAAGTCCAAGGTCGCCAAGCCTGCCGCCAAGGCATAGAGCACTCCCCCACAGGAGCCCACTCTATACTGGTAGCTAGCCCGTGAACATGTCTATCCACCTCCGATCTCGCCCCTCGGTTGATCCGACACTGTACATACAGACCCCCATGCTCATACTCATGCCTGCTACTCATTCATTCATCGATAAATATTCAAGAATACTCACTGATTCATAGGGGGTTGAGTGCGTAGGAAGCATGGGTACAGCGTTCACCAAGGTGATAACGGTCATGAGACAAAAGGTGACATCGCTAAGTTAGAGATACATGGATAGGGTAGGTCACTGCAGTGTTCAGTAATACGACGTCCCATCTCTTCTAAACCTATAGATATCATATTTCAGTCTCAGTATCGAACGATTCTGTTAAATTTTTTAGATGCTACTGTCTTTGATTTCCTGGCTGTCTCCCGCGGCTGTGTTTCATGAAGTATGAAGTCCAATGAGGTGGATCGAATGAAGAGAAAGATACTCATAATAAATCCCCAATTCTCGCCAACAATGAGCGGTGGTTGTGTTCGTTTTGAAAATCAAACATCTGACAATTACTGGAAAGGGCTATTTTGGATGTGGGTGGTGTTGGAGTTGGCATGCGGGGAAAACATGAGTGAATGGAGCGGCTGCCGGCTGTGACAGGGATACCTCTCTCTCCTCCACTCCCTAATCGTTCGCTGCCCGCGATTGAGTGTAGGTGTAGGTGTGCGGTTCTCCACTCTTCTCCTCGCACATATAATACTCGCCTTCCGCTTTCTTTCTGATTGCATTGATCTCGTCTCTGTGTATGTGTGCCGAGATTGGCCACGCGTGGATGCACTCTCATGCAATCCCTTCCTCCTACCACCTACCACATAACCCCCACATCTCTTCTCAAAAACGCAATTCACTCTGTCACCACGTTCGTGGATTGTACAGCACATTTTGTTGTACTTGCCATGTTTTTTTTTTCTCCGTACGCTATTCTCTGCATGAGCAAGTAACGGCAAGTACTAGTACTAGTCTATTGTTCGCAAACGAGAAAATGAATAACAAATCATCTGCCGGGCGGTGGGTTAGTTGTGTGTAGGTAGTGGTTGGAGTTGCCCTTGTGTACTTTCTCCTATCTCCTTATCTCTTCTAATCCACCGATCCCTCTTCAATCCCCCGTGCCCGCCACTCTCATTTTCGCACATTTTATGTCCGTCGTTGTCGTCGGCTCGCGCTTTTTCCCCTCTCGCACATTCCCGCATATGAATCCGCAGTCGTGTGCCGCCGAGATTGTTTCACACGTCACACTCCACATTCTTTGGCTTCTGCATGTTGCGATCCCTCTGTGTATAGTATATGTTGTAGTTACAGGCGTTCTCCTCCACCTCGCCCCTCACAATGATGCGCATCAAGGAGGCGATCATGCGGAAGAAGATCATCCAGCAGCTGCACGAAGAGTGGACAGCGTACGAGGAAGTGCAGAAAGGTGGGTCACGCAGCCAGTCCATACACTCTCTCCATTTCCAAGGCGAAGCAAAGTGTGCGCGCAAAAAGAACTCTCAGCAGTCGCGGAATAGTCGGCAGTCAGGTTGTGGTGTGTGTGTGTGCGGGTGCCTCTTGCTCTCCCTCGGTTCGCCTTTCCATCCTCTGCTGCCGTCCCTTCTCAGTCCCTCCTTCCAGCCCCCACCCCCACTCCCGAGAAGGAGCGTCCCCAGACTGTGTGGGGTGGAATAGACGAGGCGCCTCTCATCGCATTCGTCGAGTACCTATCCAACAAGATGAAAATCGACCATGTACGTCCACATTCACGCAGATCACAATAGGAGTCTCTTTTGAGAAGCGTGCTCTGAAGGTGACGTGGAAGCGAATGAGCGAAGCGCCGCGAACGAGTGGAAGGGGGAACATACACATAATGGAGAAGGTGCTGCACGTGAGTTTACAGTTTACACATACCAATTATGGGAGAAAAATATTAAGAAAAAAATGATTTGGCTATGATCTTGTACTTGTTAGATGATGTGTGAACGCGAGCCCGACATCCAACCTCTCTTCTACAAGTGCGCATTCGTGTCCTGCATCAAGGTAAGATTGTCTTTTCTATTCTTTCAACCCTATTTATGTTTGTTTCCCTTTCCAGGATCGCATGGAAGGTCGTCGCGTGGGTCGACCGATATCGACGATGCGAGACCATGCACACATACTCGTCGAACTCGTCGACAGGGTATCGCACTTGTTGTTGTTCGACTAATCGACATTCAAATGTTTCAGGTGGTGTACTATATGTTCGAATCGAACACGAATCCGCGTCCGCCGCCGGCGGGAGTGGGCAGACTCGACCCACAGTACATTGGACAGCTACACTCCCGACTGCACTCTCTCGGATTCGACAGAAGGGTATTCCACGTGCTGGGAGAGTGTTTCGCGGAGGTGGGAGATAGATGGAGAGAGCATGCAGGTCAATGTGTGTTTGAGGTGTTGTTCAACCAGGAGTGTGTGCGCGCGTTCCCTCACGCCCCCGCTGCCTGGTCACTCCTCGCTCTCTCGTTCTCCGATAAGATGTACACTGCTGCGAAACCCCCTACTACGGTAGGTCGTGTCACTGGTGATGATGATGATTTATGATGATGATTAGTGCAAATCAAGAGGTGCACTTAGCACTTAGAATCAGAAAGCTTAGTGTACGCTCGTTTATACAGTACGTGAGTACGTCTGTATGATTTGTATTTGTGTTTGCAGTCGACGACATCGGCTTCCCTCTATGAGTGCAATTTCATCGCGTCTTTCGACTGCAATGGCAATCCGTTGGCAAGGAGTGCCCCTCCTCTGCCCGTACCACCACTCATCTTCTCCACGGATAGACCCTGTGTCGTGAGGGAACCGGCATGCAAGGTGAGTGAAATACTAGGAAACTGAATCTCATCCACGCTTGCTGAGATCTTTGTGCGAGGCACATCGTTGGACAGCGAGCTGCCTCCTGAGTCGGACCGCTCCCTCTACCTCACACCTCCGACCAGCAGAAAGAGCATGCGACTCACACTTTTCTCAGAAGAAGAAAAGAACAAGGTGCACATTCTTCAATGCATATCATATTGTTTCAGTTGCCGGAAGAAGCTTTCCTGGAGAACTGTCCAGTGTTCGCGCTGCCGCGGTGTCTGATCAACTCCCCCCGGTCCCGCTTTCCTCTTCGAAAGAAGGGACCTCCATCATATGATGCCCTCGTGGCATGTACCGATGTTTGACCTCATCTTCTTTCTTCTCTCCTTGTCTTCCGACATCTCTGCTTTCATTGCTTACAACGTGTCTTGAGTTGTATTGTTGTGTTTTGTATATAAAATCAGTTTTGGAGTGTGTCGTATGCTCGTATGCAAAGATTCACTCTACAATCACAAGTAGCAAGTAAGTCATCTTTTGATCAAAATGACGTTTTTTCAACTACGAAACTATAACGTAAATACAACAGTAACTGATTTATCGTTATTTCCAATAAAAACTAAACAAATTAATTTGCAAACAACAAACATGCTCGCAGAAACATTTTATACGAAATAGCACTCACCAAAACATGCAATAATACACATACAAGCAGCGACGAATGCAGCAATGGAAAATGGACATATGACATGAGATCATCAATTCAAGCAAGCAACTAGTGAACAGTCTAGCCAGTAGTCAGGGGTGGAGCGAGAGAGGGCGGGGCTCAGAGGAAAATCTCAGAGCTCCTCCAGCATATCTGTCAGTACAATGTAGTTTGTTCGCAACTTCTGAAAAACGAAAGTAAGTTATGCCATATTAATATTTCAGCTGTACTCACATGACCCATCAATTCACGACGACGTAGTTTGTCACAATAGCAAAACGGCGGATTGCAGCACGGTATTACCTGCAAAGAAATTGACTATTGACAGTGCAATACAACTGCAAATCCCCGCCATTATTACAGTCCAAGACATTTCTCCCACCGCTCCTACAGTAGTAAAGATAAAGCACTGATCTTGAACGTTGCATTTTTTTTTACCGCATTTGAAATACATATACATATACATTCATTCGGGCTCTTTCGTCGTCTCACTCTCTGGCACTCTACTCTCGCACTTATATGATATCTCTCATCTCTGTGCTCTCTCGCGCGATAACTGATTTACAAATTCACTGTAATAGTCGCCCACTTACACTGCGTGAGTAGTTGCCGAGCTGTTGCGGCACCTCCTCTATCGAGTTGCGGTGCTCGAACAATATAGCTGCCGAGATCGCTCGGATCTAAACGAGATCATCTCTCTCTCTCTCTCTCTCTCTCTCTCTCTCTCTCTCGTACCTCTATGGACGCCTGATTCTCGATGAGTGGATACTTCTCATAGGGATCCTTCTTCAAATCGAATATGAGTGGCGGGTTGTGGGTGATTAGATGTTTGTCCGGACAGCGCTGAGACACGTACCTGCAATAAACTTTTGAACCTTCAAACAATAATAGTTATAGTATCTCACCAATCGTCTAACGGCTTTCCATTGGGACAGAATTCGTTGATGCGGGCTTCTGTGGAGTCATTGAGAAAGATGGGAGAAGTTTTGTAGTGGATCTGCAAGAGTATACTTGTATACTGTAACTGTACAGGAGTGAACGAGGGATATTGTGGATGCACAAAAGATTCTACCTTGTAGTCTCCAAATCTCATAGCCATGAGATGAGTGTTGCAGTAGTAGATTATCGGGCGCAGCTTTGACAGATCCTGGAACAGACATATGGATAAACCGGATATAGATTAGGCTACAGTATACAGTACCTGTTCGTTCTCGCCCTTCAGCTCCTTCCAAATATTCACGCCATCCAGAGGAAGCTGCTCACCGCTCTGCAAAAAGAGCATCATTATCTTGCCGTAATCTTTTCATCGCGACCGTCTTACAGTGGGTGGGCAAATCAGTCAGCCGCCAGTAGAGAGCGCAGAGAGCGCAGAGTGCGAGGCGGCAAAATCGATAGACATGCGATAGCACGCGAATAAATTCACATTCAAACTTTCGCGCGCGCGCAAATTTCAAATGCATGACGGCCGAGCGGAGTGGTGGCGGAACTTAATATTCCCTGGACTGTACCTCTAGTGGACATTGCTTGAGATGTCTGAAGGTGGGATAGAAATCGAGTGCTGACACGACTTGGTTCGATATCTGCAAGATTCGCTCTTCACAAATCACATCCTCTTCCCTGTCTCACCCTTCCAGCGGGCACTGTGCCTGGCTGCCAGGCGATGAGAGGAATGCGGAATCCTCCCTCGAAACTGTTCGACTTGCCGCCTGAATGCACACGTATCCTGGCTGTGTTCACTTCTCTCGCGTACCCTTGAGTCCCGCGGTGCTGCCTCCGTTGAGACACAACTCGACGTGGGGTCCGTGGTCTGACATGAGGAGGACGAGTGTGTTCTCGGCTATGCCTGCCTGCTTGATACTCTCCAGCACCTCTCCCACCGCCCACGCCATCTCATTGATCGAGTCCCCGAACAGACCTGCAACCAGCACCACGATAGAAGACCACCCGCCAAGTCCGTCACACGACCATCACTCCACCACAACACTCTCATTATGGATAATCGTGCGGGTGGGGAGAGGAGAGGGGAGGGGAGGACACAGCTCACAACCCACACACCAGCCCTCAGTCTGCGTCACGAGATAGAATTACAGAAATCGACAATGAAATGACGTCACTTCCGCGCGTGTGCTTTTAGAAGATGTGACATACACGTAACCTATGAATAGCTGACCTCTGACGCTCTGTCCGAGGAACTTCTCTCCAGCGAACTGAGTGGAGTGTACGTGGGGGAAGGAAAAGTAGAAGAAGAAAGGGCGCTCGTGCTGGTCCTTGGCCATGCGGAGACGAAGGAAACGACGCCAGTCGTTCACCATCACCTACAAGTAACACATGCTTCCTCTCCTCTCTCTCTCCCTCTCCCCCCCCCCTCCTCTCTCTGTCTCCCTCTCTCTACCTCAGTCAGATTCTCGAACTTGATGGGTTGCTGAACGAGATCGTCTCCATCGTACAGGAAACAGAACGTTGTGTTGGGACCTTCTGCGTAGTATTGCTGCAAGAACGACCATGGCTATGGTCTCTTTGTGGATAGCCTCACTCACCCCTGTCGTATCACACTCCCACGTGTTTGTAAATGGAATGTTCACTCCGACGAAATCGAAGCCTCTCCTGAAGTAGTTGTTTGATTTCTCAATAATTCGTGTGATGGCGTTTTCCGGAGTTTTCATTGTTTTTTTGAATCTGTATTGTTGTATTGAATTCGTTTGTTGACACAGATTGGTTCATTCTGTTCATTCAACACAGTTTCCCCCCACTTTTGTATTTCGCTTTTTTGCATTATTTGTGGTAATCTAAGGAAATTGTGAATCAAAATGGTCATTGACGTCTTATTTCAGCTACTTCCTATTTTCATACTACATTCTCGAAAACGTTGTGTATGTGTAGTGCAGTACCGAGTAGACCAATACGATTAGGTGACGTAAAAAAAACTGTGTGAATACGGAAAATCAAAGTCCTATTCAGATTCACATTCCAACAAAACATGCAGTCGACACGAAAGGTATTCTCAGTTGTGACGAAGATTATTCACTGCATCATCAAGTATGTAACGATGTCACCATCCCACCGGAAAGACAAAAGATCGCCAAGTCAGTCGTCACTTGAGGATTATCAACAAATGAACGAAAACCTGGATGGAAGATACGAGCCGTCGGTCCGATTGTGTTTGTTGATGCCCAAATGCCACTTGCCGATCATTCCGGTTGAGTAGCCTGTATTGAAAGGTGTTTCTCTTCCCTTTCTTGCAGTCCCCCACCTCCGTCTTTGAGCATCTCTGCCATAGTCTTCTCCCTGTCTGGCAGTCCTCCGATGTCTTGTGGCAGGAACACCCTCGCCCCGCCTGTCACACCCACTCTGATCGGCAGCCGACCTGCAACCACCCTCTTTCCATTCGAGACAAGGTCTCCACATCCACGTCATTCTTCGCTTCGCTCCTTTACCCGTAATCTCATATGTATCCCTTATGGCTGGGCTCGAAAGGGCTGGCACTGACTCGAAACCCAATGTATTGAATGGGTGGTGAAAAGGTCAGTAGAGGGTGTAGGAGGCGCAAGAAGGGACAGAATCGAGATGAGAGAGAGAGAGAGAGAGAGAGAGAGAGAGAGAGTGGGCGATGGAAATGTCTGGCGAGTCTAGAATAGCTGATCGCCTACACTCGCACTTTAGGCGCGTCGATTAATGACGAGTATGAGTGTTTGTAAGTGTATACTCGTGAGTACATCCTGTATGATGTGGCATGTGGTATGTGATTGAGTGGGTTGCACGTTGGTTGGGAGAAGAGGCGTCTGACATGGAAAGTCGCATTCGAAGGGCGCAGTGTTGCGTATGTGTACATGTTCTTTGCGCGTCACTCGCAGGCAGGTCGAATTCCAGGCGCGCACCTCATCTCCAATTCACCTCGCTGCTCTTTTCTCGCGCACCCTTTGTCCTCCCGGCTCCCACGCTCTAGCTCAACTCATGCTCCCTCAAAAACACGAACATCAAGAGCCATATACGAACGTGTAATGTTGCGGGTTGCAGAGAAGAGACTGCCCCCTGTGATTTGCATGTATGGGTGTTCTCAGAATATGGACCGTGGGCTCGCGTGGGGTAATTGTAATTAAATCACGTCTTATGATAAAGAGAGAACGAGTGAGACCACCCAATGTGTGTGTGCGCGCATCGTCAACACAGATTCGAGAGGACCAATCGGGTCGACGCAACCAGAAAGGACATCCCTTGGCATTTCCATAATAAGAGTGTTGTATAGAGTGCACTCTGCAACTGCATGCTACAGTAGTCATCAGAAAAGCGCGAGCGTACAAATACCTATTCGTATCCGAGTATTACTTGATAAAGTGCTAGTGAGGGTGTACCTGTCATGAAGGCGGCTCTACTGGGCGAGCACATACTGTCTGCAGAGTAGGCCTGCGTGAAGCGAGTGCCCTCGCGAACCATCATATCCAACTGCAAATACCTCCTCGTCTTTTTTCTCCCCTCTCATTCTCACCCACCTCATTCTGCTCCTGTGAGGGATGGCCATATGAGGAGATGTCACCGTAGCCTGAACGGATTACCCAATTAGCACCCATCGGTTCGGCATGCCTATTACAAATGTCGAGAGTTTGTCACGTATGCAGAGGTTTGAAGCTAATGTGCGGAGAGTGTTGTCTCACCTAGATCGTCTATCATGAGCACCACTATGTTTGGGTGTTGTGGGGAGGGTGGATTGAGGCAGATCTCGGCTGCGGCGGACGCCAAACAGGCCAGAACGCACACCCCAATCATCTGAAAGGTGAGAGAAGGAATCATGAGAAAGATGTGACACGTTGAGAGAACACGAGACGCGAGTGTGGAAGGGGGGAATGCGGGCCGAGGTGACATCAGATA
Source organism: Rhabditoides inermis (assembly GCA_963966185.1). Lineage (NCBI taxonomy): Eukaryota > Metazoa > Nematoda > Chromadorea > Rhabditida > Rhabditidae > Rhabditoides > Rhabditoides inermis. The sequence goes on along the minus strand of CAWZYM010000390.1, from coordinate 163,455 downwards.
CCAGCCATACCTGAGTGAGTGAGTGAGCCCACAGCCACAGCTACGCAAAAAAAAGACGACGACGTCGGAATTATGATTTTTCATGATGCGAGGCAGATTTATATATTATATTATATTGTACTGACACAGAGGAGTGCGTTACGAGTACAATAGAAGAAAAAGAGAGGGAGACAACCACAAAAGCGTCGAACACGTAACAAAAAAACATGAAAAGGGAGAGAGAACTATTTGAAGGTGAAGCGCTGTAATGAGTTGTGTCATGAGAAGGGACGATAGAGGGCCTAATATAGACACCTCAACTAGCACGTGACTTCACATCCGGAATGATCAAGAAAGGTAGATGCGGGAAGGAGATACGCACTCAAAGTGCTTCCAATCACCCCACTCGCCTCAGCTCTCATCTACAGTCAGCACTTCTTGCCATTCGCAGATCATCCACTGGCTTTGTCTTATCTCGGCACTGCAACTGAAATAATGCCATAATGCCATAAAAGTACCTAGGAAGTAGGAAGATTTCGGAGGAGGGATGCAAGAGAAATGGAATGATAAATGTTTAGGTCGTTGGTGTCTTTATATGCCAGCATTACGATTCAAGTGTGTTGATTAGAGGAGGCGGAGGTTGGGTAGGTGATACATGCCGTAGTTGCAGGGACGAGGAAGCACCGCATACAATATGTCTAATTTGCATCGTCCACATATGTCGCACGTTCCAAAGAGCAATCGCAAAAACGCGGCGAGGCAACACGCAATCTGTCTCACAGGGTTCAGAAGCAAAGCGGGAAGAGAGCAAATTACCGTAATTCAGAAGGACGAATGATTCAAGCTGTCCTATGAAGAGGAAAAAAGTAGGAGGAGAGGAGGCGGAAACTTTTCGAATTAAAATGAATGAGATGTGGATTACGATGACGGGAGCCAAAACAATACAACACAACGCACACGTAACCCGTAATCGACGAGAGAAAGAGAGAGAGAGAGAGAGAGAGAGAGAGAGAGAGAGAGAGAGAGGGGGGGGGGCTAGGATGGATGGAAGCACAGCATGACACGTGGGGAGGTAGTAGAGGAGAGCTGCGCGGGCGCTTCTCTCGCTCGGAAATGCGTGAGAGGAGCCGTCAGAATGGAGAAGTGCGAGTCTGAAAGTGACCCGAGAAGGATAGACGGAGGAGAAGGAGTAGGAGGAGAAGGAGAAGGAGCAGCAATTATGCACGACGAGAGTAGCAGGCGATGCTCCACGCAACTAGACAACAAAGAGCAGGTATAGAGAGAGAGAGAGAGAGAGAGAGAGAGAGAGAGAGAGAGAGAGGAAGGAAGGAAGGAAGGAAGGAAGGAGAACAGGAGTTGGAGAGGATAGTCCTAGACGAACGTTCGACCGGGCTGGCTCCAGTGAAAATGCGAAGAATACGATTATGACTATGGACATTGCGGGGGAAATGTCGTCCGTATCTCCTCCCTCTCCTCCTCTTTCGTATTCCCCCATAACACTCTGGTATCTCCCCACCACTGCCTATCTATCACTCTCACATCTCACTACACTACATTTCCGAGAACATACTAGCTGGTTCAAAGGTGAGAAATCACGAACACTCGGCAAATTATGATGACGTTTATATACTAGGGGTAACATGACACATCTCTTCCCTCCCCTTCCTCCCCTCTCTCTCTTCTCTCATTCTCTCTCTCTCTCTATCACTCTCTCTCTTCGATTTGAATGAAGTATTTCCGCCTAACACGTTGCACGTCAAAAGTTATAATTACAGCGAGGATCATAAATAAGTCTACATCTTCTTTTCAACTACCGAGTGTTGCGGGTTTCTTCCCCTTGTTCGAATTAGAGATACTGTAGCCGGGTATCTTTTGAGATGATTGTCTAGTCAAAGATCAACAGCATATGGTTCGGACAAAGAGAGATACAGGTGTAAATAAGTCGGGGCAAAGCGTAGGTGGAAGGACTCTAAAAGGATTGGTGCTGTTCGAATCCGGTGATCAATCGGAGAGAACATTAGTGCATTACTATGAAGTAGCCGTATGTGTACTATGTATGCAGTTCATCCTCCCTCGCTTCCGCCGCATCACCTTGTCTCACAACCACATCTCACTAACTCATTAGTTTTTATTTTTATTTTCTCACTTATAAGTTGCCTTGCTTAGAGCGAGAGAGGGCATACACAGAATATACACGAAACGCAACGAAATCAAGTCAAGTGAAAAACGTGTTGACGTTTTCGCTTCTAAATGCAATCGCACACCTTCATACCTACAAATCATCAAACCACAATTGTGAATGATCACAATGAACACGAATAAAACAGAATGGGAGAGAATAGTGAATTTGTGTTATAATGAACAATGTCATATCTCTCCCTCTACAAATCTGAGCTAATGTCTTGCAATACGAACATCGACTGCTACTCTCGAATAGTCCAAGAGGAGCGTGGGTGGAGTGACTGGCGTCGTGTCACTCTCTCAACTCTCACTTATCCCACACTCTACACGAACCTTGCCGAATACAAAATTTTTATTCATGATCACTTCTGTCAATGTATTTACATAGAAAATATATAGAAAATAGAGAATAGAGAATATACATACATATACTTGGAGAGAAATAGAGAGAGAGAGAGAGAGAGAGAGAGAGAGAGAGAGAGAGAGAGAGAGAGAGAGAATGTACGTGGAGAGAAGAAAACGCTTTTTTCCTTTCGTCTTTTCCCCTAACTAGTCACAAAAAGTACGCTCTAGATAGACAATACACGTATATCACAAATACAAACACACTTACATATACATAGATATTTACAATTACACATACACACATGATACCAATTTGGAATGTCCTCAGTGGTAGTGACGCAGTTACATACAAAACAGTGGAGAGAGACTAATCAGTGGACACAAGAAGTGTCTATAGCTCGTTCATTGGGACAGAGAGAGTGCGCATGTTGGAAGAGCTCGTGCGACGACGGCGGGGCAGGAAACGACGGAGGAGAGTGTCCTGCAAGGAATACAGTAGAAGGGGGAGGAGCGAGCCATAGATCACCTTGATCCTTTGCTGTAGCAGGGAACGAAAGTGTGCTGATGAGAAGCAGAACAGAATGAAGTTGAGAACCTCAACGAACAACAATCACTCATAGCCTATGTTTAGACCCTGTGTCGTCAGCGTGTACTAGACAATCGAATTAATCTGTAATGAGTATCTCTATCTTGCACACTTTTTCCAACCTCTCACTAACGCTCTTCCTCGTACTGTATATTTCTTGCCCAGGATGTGATCTCACAGAAAGTCTTCAATTTTTTATATGGCAGTCTCTGCACAAATCGTAAGCTGTCTACGCCGGGATATCCAAGATATATTGAGATGCGACAACGTGTCTGTTTACCTTTCCGGTGATGGTGAGACTGTTGGATATGTGCATTGCAATGAGGAGAAAGCGATCCGGCTGAAACCATACACAATCCACAACTCATTCATACACTACACAACTACACAACACATCCTATTCAATCTAGAATTCATTCAAATAAGAGCTCGTACTGATCGACAGCAAAATGCATACAGGCATGTGTTTGTGTGTGACAAACAGGAAAAAGACTCGCCTTTTTGTTGTATGCGATGTAGACAATCTCTCTGTACGTGAACAGAACGGCTGCTGGGAAGTTGCAGATGAGGAATGACGTCATGATGCAACACACCATCATCGTCACCTAAACACATCCTTCAGAAGGCCCAGAGTGCTCATGTTTGTACTAATGTCACATGTCTAATTAATTCAATATTCACTGCCCATTCCCTTGGTGTATGCTGTATGTATTGCCTAAATGCTAAATGATCAGCTATCAGCTCTTTCAGTCATGGAAAATACGTCTATTTTGTCAACGAAAGGAAATGTGCTACTGTACAGTTGTCAACTTGCACTCTGCTCTTCTGTCGAGAGAGAGAGAGAGAGAGAGAGAGAGAGAGATGCTAACGTAACCACTTATTTTAACACTGCGTACAGCGTCAAAACTGTCCACTAATCGCATATGGAAGTAGCTGTAGATTAGGTGATGCTAAGTGGGAGATCACATCTGTGCGGGCAAGACGAGGGGATATGGAGAAGGATCAGTGTTCTCGCCTTCTTCTCGTTCCTGTTCCTTGTGGAGATGAGTGTCTTGGTGACGTTTGATTCGTGCAGGTCCGATGGGAATGTGTTCTTCTTCAGCGCCCCGATCAACACCACATTCATGGCGAACTGAAATTGAACGCATGGTGCTGCTCAACTGCTACCCACCGATCACACATCTTCCTGTGTCCTTCCCTTTTTCCCTCCTATTTCATCCCTTCTCTCCCTTCTCTACGTCTATCACTGCACGTGTGTCACTAATTGGCATTGAGTTCTTCTCAGTTCGCTCATTCGATTTGCGTAATGTGATAAATGTGATAACGGGAACTAATGAGGCGGGGATAAAAATATATATCCGTTGTTAGACAAATCCCCGATTGAGTCACGAAATCGGCTTTTGAAGACTGAAGTTTATAAACGGCGGTACGAAAAACGACACATTTTTACTGTCTTGGCCAAGAGCGTCACTAAACAAAGGCACGCGCTACTTACTTGTGATGCAATAAGCTGGGGGTATGTGGTAGACTGGATAGGAGAGATTAGCCAGTGATACGGAAAGGAGAAACTCACCGAAGACACAAAGGGGACTACGATCACTGCGAGTGCGTTGCCATAGATGAACATCGAATGGCGAGAGTGACCCGGAACGAAGTGCACCTAGTAGACGAGTACTCTCTTTCTCTCTTTCTCTCTCTCTCTCTCTCTCTCTCATTCTCTCAACCTCTCTTTCTATTTCTCTCGAAGGAAGCTCACCCATGAGACTAGAAGTGCTGTGAGAATGATTGTCACAATAGAGAGAAGAAAGCGAGGCGAGATCTGAAAACTATAGTAATAAAAACTAATGAAAAACAAAGATATCAAATGCTCTAACCCCATCGATAGAAGCTCGGAATGGGTTGGTGAAGACTCGGACTCTCTCGATCGTTGCGTACATCATCATCCTACAACACAAACACTTTCTCCTTGTGTTCTGTTTCATTTATATCGTCATTTCGTTATACTGTTTTTACCAGCCATCACATGTCCAAAAACTGAAAACAGCTTCACAATACGCAACTCTGTCAATCATTCAAGAAAAAAAACATGATTTTTTTTGCTGCAGGTAAATTTCAAATCAAATGAGTATGTGTATGAACAGTTATTTTTTAGGTACTGTGGCGACAATTAGCTCTCTAAAATATTCGTTATCATACATACAACATGCTGCATGATTCGAACCCAATATGATTTTCGCAAAATTCCCAGTTCAAAATATTTCGCCACCGTACCTTTAAATGTAATTTCGTTTGTATCGCGTAATCAGGTGATAATATTGTCTTGCTATTTATTAATAAGACACCTGCAAACCTCAGAAACCCGGAAGAAAGCACCTTGTATTATTGATATGATGATAAAATAGTACAAATAACAAATTTTGGGTCGAGAATTTTCGTGATTGCTAAACTAGATTCCTAAATTTGACATTGCCCACTATCCATCCCTCACTCACAACTTGTCAGCTGAAATATTCTGTGAATTTCTGTGATTTCCTTCTCCGAGAAAACACATTTCATCCAAGCTAGCATTACGAACAAGTGTGGTGTACTTACTAGACATGGAATTATTGGTAGAACTACAGTGAACATTAACTGGGCTGTCACATTTCCACAAATAAGACTACAAAAAAGATTTTCCCAGATGCCAAAATGGAGAGTATCATTGCACTCAAGTACAACAATCTGATAAGTGCGAGTAATCAATTAACCAAAAGTCTAAGTAACATAGAGATTTCAAATCCCAACCTCGTATTTCTTTAATTTTATATGAATATGACGTTATCGATCTTATTTCAACACAAACTACAATTACAGATCTCTAAATCCTTAATATTTTCTTCCCTTTAATAAAAACTCGGATCGCATATACCCTTCTTATCTCTCACACCCTTACTTACCATTAGATACGTAGAAGGTATAAGAGATTTTCTTTTCAACTATTGTGTAGTATTCTTTGAAAATTTTTCTGCTACATTGCGTTTAGTGACGAGAAATTGGAGGAAATGCCGATGGGAGATGTATAATATGAGACTACAATTGGATTAGTTAGAATGGAGAATGCTCACCATATGGACACTGTGGAACACCAGTTGATGCTGCCTGTGATGTAGATGTGGTGTTGGCCCACCCAGCTTCCACGCGGGAAGATGAAGGGAAACTGGAAGAGGGGGTGAGAGACGTAGACAGAGAGACAAACAAGAAAGAGAAGAACAGAGAGAACGAGGGAGACGCAAAAATGGACACCTGGTAGAATATGACGATGAATATGTGAAGTGCTAGAAATCCGAGGTCCGCAAACGCCATCACAGCCAGCATCTCAAAGTGACATAAATCAATTATTGATTAGGGTCACATTAGTACAAGAAATGAAACGAAACTCAAACTTTAGCGTGTTTTTTTGGTTTTTTTGGTTTGATCAACCCAAAATCCGAGTCTCGTGCTTCGCGTTTGCCAACTACAGTACAGCTCGAGTTAGCTGATCTCCTGTCCACAAAAATCCCGGACGTCCATGGACAGGGATCATCTAACTCGAGCTGTACTGTAGTTCTCGGAGTGATGAGATCACGTTTTCACTATCTGATATGAATGATGATAGTCATAGCATAGAATACCTCTCGTCCCTCTTCTCTCACCATATTCGTGCGAGTCTTCATGTTCTTGGAAAGAAGTACGAGCAGGTTGAGGATGTTTCCACCACATCCCAGAACGATCTGAAAACGATCAAAGATGAACACGATGTATGTAGTGAAAAGAAATCAGTATGCGAAGTTAAGAGCTATAAACTAAAAACGTGTATACTCCGTTCGAACTCTGCTCAACATGTTGCATCAGAAAACAGTTTGGTTTTCTCACAGTTACAGTATAGTATACAGTATACTGTACCCATCATCACATACCAAGACAGCACTAACCGCCGTACTACTCTATATTGCGCACAATGAATGATGATACTACAGTATCATAGAAAACACGCGCTTTTTTAACTGGCGTCATACTTATGCGAGCTTACTGTACCTGGATCGGGAGTAGATGGGTGGACAGGTATCGGGGCCAGAAGTCGTCCGGACGAGCGACGAGCGGAGACGACTGGTTCATCTTCTGCAGAGGCATGCTGCAGGTAGGCGAGAACAGCGAGCAATAGGATTACGCGGGAAAGGATTGCGAGAGAGTGGGATCGGAGGAGGGGAGGAGAGTGCTGCCGTCTCCTCATCCGTCCCCTCTCACCACCTGATTGGTCTCCCGAGACGCCACATTTACCTCCACAACTACAGTACTTGAATGCCGCTATTGACTACGCACATACTTGTTTGTCGGCGCACACATAAATGACAAGTGATGATATCAGAGTTACAATGAGAATGAGGGGATAAATATAATCAAAAGGGAGACCGGGCGAAAACACGCATTTATATTTACATCATGCGGGAGAGAGAGGGAGCGGAATAATGTTAGGCCAATTAATCGGGGTGGCTGAGAACAGAAATGAGAGAGGGAGGGAGGGAGAGAGAAGAGGGAGGATGGGTGGATATTGTCTCATTGTTTGGAAAGAGGATCGAACTACCTTTTTCTCCCATTCATTTACTGGATACATGATTCAAGGTGACATTTCCTCTCGCTCCCTGCCATAGTGAGAGTAGTGAGAGAAGAAGAATATGATATCGTATACACACAATACGTGTAATCAGCTAACGACATAAGTTAGTCACTTCAATTCATATGCGACCATTCAAGCGAAGGATGTTTATGCGAGTATGCTAAGAGGAAACGAGAATTGAAGAGCAGCAGTAGCGAGCAGTGTGCAATATGACAGTGACTGCAAAACGGTCTAGGTTCGAATGGAGAAAGGGGCACGTGGCGGAGGCGAGGACGCAGACTGAATGGGCAGGAGAACACACGTCCACAGCGGCACTCGCAATCTGTGTGAGGGCTGACCGCATCAGGTATGCAGATGCATACATATCAGCCCTTCACCCCGTCACACCCCTAAAACCTACTCGCAGCGTCTAATAACTGGATGAGCCGGTGTGTGGAATCAATGGGCAATCTACGAATCACGCAACAATATGATAGACAGCAACTGCCATACACTCATACACACAAAGCGAACCGTGTTTTTGCACGGGGTATAGGGTTGCAAGTGACACAAACAAAGCGGAAATTGAGTGAGTCAATGCAACTGTCTACTGTATACTGTATTCTACTTCAAAATGCGAGCGGGTTGACGGAAACTGCAAATGGGTATTGGTTCACGTGGGATAGTGTTTAATATACGACGCCTTGCATAGTGTATTTACATGTACCGCAAGTTAAAGGACACATTTTATTAATTCACGCACTCCACTCTCCACCCTCTCCATCTTTCGCTTTCCCCTCACTGTCACTCCCTTTGCCTCTCTCTTTCTTCCTATATCTCTTTATTTTCCTCTCTCGTCCCTTCTCTCTCTCTCTCTCTCTCTCGTCTCTCTCTCTCTCTCTCTTGCAGCTACAAGTCTCGATCTCACATGTAGTCTCCCTATGAACAATAATCTGAAACCTAGGTTGTTTTCCATTTAAACATGTTGCCCACTTACATACATACGGCATACACGTCTGCAAAACAAACGGCCCATATCCGACGCGAGAATATCATTATTAGAAGAGCAGCCTCTCACTGGGCAATGATACCGAATTGGCCAGTGAGCGGCAGTGAGTGAGTGAGTGATGGAGAGAGTGAAATAGCGACTATGGAGAATCACAAAGACATTTAACGTGTCAGATTTTTTCAGATTTCTTCCCACTTTTTGTATGTATTCCATTCACATACACAGTATGCGGATTATCTGATCTCACAGTTCTGACTAATTTTTTTTCGCAGCAAACGAGCTCTCTCTCTCTCTCTCTCTCTCTCTCTCTTTCATCTCTGAACAATTACCGCAAAATGTTGTGAGAGACGTGACGCATTGCAGTGATGCGACCCGCATATACATAGACAATGAGAATGGGAGACGGTAACGGAAGTAGGGAGGGGAATGTAGTGTTTGGTATGGTATTGCGAGGTCAATCGGAGCGGAGGATGTAGAGAAAAGGGTTCTTCTTCTCGGCAGGCGGAATCGAGGGAGACGCAGCGTCTGAAACATACCCACACTCGACTCATCCATCCGAGGCTGTACTCACCCTGTGCCATGCACTTCTCCCACTCTTGCTCCGTGATTCGTCGGTTGCCGTCGACGTCACAGGCCTTCAGAAACCCACGTGCGCACCTGAATCTTCCATCTTCTACATCTACTCTCCCAATCTCTCAGTCACGCAGTTTACGTGACTCTGTTGTAGTCACGTTTTTCACTGTGTGTGTCCTACAGTACTCTCGGCCCCCCGTGGGACCAATCAGTTCTCCGCTCATCAGCCTCCGTACCTCTTCACGCGTTTCCACTGTCGCAACTCGTTCTTGAAAATCCGCCACTCTCCTTTCTCCAACACCTGAAAGTTCACGTGACGGAAAAACGTCTAGCCGCCTTATTGTTTTATCTAATATACGCATTAGGCGCACACACATTATGTACACAAATTAAGTATTAAGTGTAGGTGTACTGATAGTGATAAAGAAAATAAAGAACGTGCCTTGTTGTGTGAAGTGTCGAGTTGCGAGAACTTCCACTTTGCAGACAAAATGCGCCGGTCCTCTTCTGAAACAGTGAATAAACTATATGTGTGTTGTGGCGCACAAAAAATGATCGTCAATCGTGCACATTGCGCGTTTAGAGTTGTGATTGATGTAATACTGTTGTCACACTACTCCCTCACCGCTGTCCGAATCTCGGATGTGTGCTCCATTGGCTATCGCTTCTGTTTGTAGGAATGCCAGGAGACGTGAGTAGAACTTGGTACGCTGACGCGGTGTGCAGTCTGAAAGCAGCTACTCCTTTGACATGCGAATCCCATCAGAGACCTTATGCTGTCTGCTGTCTGGACAAAACTATCGTCTCACTCACTCTGCATGGGTGAATTGAGTTGCAGCACAGTCATCTTCCTCTTCTTCTCCTTTCTCTTCGGAGCCACTGTGGTGGTTGTCTTTTCACCCGCGTACTAGAATTGAGAGATGAACTGATTGAGAGAGTCTAAATGTAACGTTGCGTATACATCATATCTCTATTTCCACAACAAATAAACATCCCTTACTTTTTTGCCTCATAATATCACACTTTCCGATTTAATATCACCTGTGCACTTCTGAGAAACGTCCTTTTACTAAATTTCATAAAAAGGTGTAATACAATAGAAACTGACATAATGAAAGAAGAGTATATATTGGAGAGACTAAGCCGCATTCGCGAGCGGATAATAGGGATAAGGGAAGATTGCACAGAAGCGTAGCATCACACAGGGTCAAAGGGAGTGGAAGAAGCACTCACTCACCTTGAAACAATCTGGTTTCGTCCCCTTGGTAGATGTTCCCGGTACTGGCTCGCCACTCTCCTCACGGGCACACCTGCAGAGAAAGATAGAAGGAGAGAGAGAGAGAGAGGGGGGAGGGGAGAAGGACTGACCAGCAGTAGTTGGATGTGCTATGACACTGCACTGCCTGGTAGAGTTGTGGTCGGCTCTTCTGGCACGCGGGCACATACACTGGCGCGGTCGGCTCTCAAAACATTCCATGTGCCCTCTCTCATCTCCTCCTATCACTACCTGCATTCATCTTCTCCAGTGCTTTCACGCGCTGCGAGCGACAGTCGATCCGGATTACTGCAACAGAACAATAGACGGGAATTTTCTAGAATCGAACCAATATCCGTGTCGCTGCCGTTAGCTTTGAAGTGCAGGGGTCCGAGTTGTAGCAGACTCTCTTCCAGGGACAGAGATCCACGGTGCAATAACAGCTCCGGATCTATACGTTATGTGTAAAACATACCAGTTATAGTTAATATGTTTTATAGTACACACCACTACTGTATTACTCTATTATCTATAAAACAAGTTCGTCGTATCTGTTCACATACGCTGTGACTCACTGATTTTCCTGTCCGCTGGTGCTGGGGCGACAGTGATGATAGCGGCAAAAAGGAGCAGCATGTGTGTGAGAGTGTGGAATGGAGAGTCACGGGAAAAGAGATCAAAGGGACACCGCCGCCGACGCGTCTCAAATGAACACTCGTCGCGTCATAAAATGGATAAATGAGTGAAACACACAGGTGCATGTTTACACTCGCAGCTCTCACCTTTCCACAACACCCGATCGATAGGCCGGATAGTTCGATTACTTGTCAAGACCACCCAGTCTTTCCAGAATGAATATGGTAGCCAGAGTGAGTGGATCGATTGAGTGGCGGCGGACAGGAGAAGAGGAGGCCGCTTGTAATCCTATACACAAACAACAAAAGTTTCTCCGGTTCAAATTCATTCACTCCGTAATTATCAAACAACAGATCAGTTTGCACAGAAAATACGATATCATATACTAAACACTGGGGAAAGAGAACAATAAAGAAACAATAACAACCGATTGAGGTGAGGGCTCGGGTAATGGGTGGCTAGTCGCTGTCGGGGTCGCTGCTGTCGCTGCTCTTGCTCTTCTCGCTGCGCTTGTCGCTCTTGTCCGAGTCCGAGTCCTGAACAGCCTCCCTACCACCTGTCCCTGTCCCCCCTCCTACCTTTACACTGTCCTTCTTGGGCGCGTCGTCGTCGCTGTCGCTGTCCGTTCCCCCCGCGCCCTTTCCACTCCTTTCCGATCTGGACGAGTCCGAGTCGGAGGCGTTGCTCTTCTCCGCCTCCCCCTGATCCATCTCCTCCTGCTCATCATCCTCGTCTCCTCCCTCGTACGGGCACATGAGCTTCTGCAGTCTGTCCTCCATCTGCGCAATCTCATCCTCCGTATGATCCACGTGAGTCACGTGCAGCATCGTCTTCTGAAACAAGCACACCCAGTGTCAATTCCCGCTCCTCTCATCACTCGCCCTGTCGGTTCCTCCCTGCCTCCTCCTGTTCAGCCGCACACGCGTCTCCAGCTCGTTGTAGTAGCACGCGTCTCCACGGAACACCATAAAGTAGTTCTCCTAAAACACAAAACTATTATTATTATATATGTATTATACTTTACACTGATCACGATCCAAATTTTAATGTCATCACTAACCTGCTCGTATCCCTTGGAGGCCTTGTTGCGCACGTTCCACTCGTAATCGCGGTTGAAGTTGTACTCGTACCTGTACACGTACATGTGCAACCCACTCCCACCCCACGACATACACATGGTCTGGCTGGAAAGGCACTCCGTTCTCGCTGTCCTCCATCCTCTTCTGCAGCGTCTCCACAGTCGGGGAGAACACGGCGACGAACTGTTGACCCTGCTCGTCCTGCATACCACTGAAACACAACAAATAAACAACAATAAAATGTAAACAATATACCACGTACCGCATCTGGCTCTCCTCCATCATGGATACACGGAGAGCCTCGGGGGCGTTGAGCATCGACGGATCCGCGTCGAACACAACTTGCGCGAACGGGTAGCGCCACAACTCAAAACATAAAAAAATTAAATGAATACATTAAAAAACATACAAAATATTGCAAAAATACAAACCTCAAAGTCGGGTAGGACAGCAAACTCCTCGACAGCGTGGACGCCCTTCTTCGAGTAGTGCTCCTTCACTGGTTTCTTCACCTGAACCACCACATGTGTACACTATCCCATCCAAAGACACCACGCACGTCCTCGAACGTCTTCTGTATGGCGGCGATCTGGCTGTCGTGGTCGCGGTACATGTTCTCCTGCTCCGCCTTCAGGTTGTAGCCGACCTGAAACGTGACATTGGACATACCATAGCGTTTCACATTGGACATACCATAGCACAATGCAAGTTATTTGAATATTACCTTAATCTCCTGTCTGTCAGCGGCGACTCCGAATCGGTTGAACTCGCTGGAGATGTACTCAGTCTTCCTCATCCACGGCACGACGCGGGAGTGCTGCATCGATCTGAAATGCGTGTCATGAATCCAACATTCAATGAAAGTAGACCAACCGTCTCTGATTGGTCGTGTTGTTTGTCTCCTCGTCCAGAAGAATCTCGTCTTTCGGGTCCAACTAAATATGTAAATCTAGAGGAAAAATACAACAAACTAAACTCACGGAAGGCTTTTCTCCATCGGTGATTTTGTAGATGGCGGGATCGATGAGGTCGATGTCAATACCAATGTCGGACTCACACAAAACCTAACAAATATTTACATTATTTACTATGCTATCCAAACCAAGTACGTTTCAGTAAAGAAATAAAACTGTCCACACACCTCGAACTTATGTTCCTTTTCGAGTTGAGACGGCTTATATTCGACAAATCTAGAACAAACAAGCACGGTTAACCTAGAGTATGATTTACAAAAAAATGAAAGCTTTGACTGATTATTTAATTTGAAACTATTCAAAAGATGAAACATTCATTTTTAACTTAATATTGATAATAGTGATAATAATCTTTGAAAATAGTTGGGTCTCAAGACGAATGTTACAGCCAGAAAAGAAACATATTTCTTATAAAATCTACATGAATTTGTAGATATATGGAAAATTAGACATAAAGAAATGATCTGATCAAATGGCACAAAACCAATAGTCAAAGAACATAAATGGATTCATTTTTTTCTTCAAACGTGTAATATATATATAAAATAAATCTATGTAAACAAATTGAATTCATACCTGTTTAGACTGACGAAAGGACAAGGCAGGAATTTGCCGTCAAACGGCAAATCGGGAAGTGTGTTGCTGTACTTGACCCGGCACAGGAATTCAGCACCAAGGCGCCTGTAATATTGAATGCATACAATCTAAAAAGGGAAACAATACATGAAAAAGTAATACAACCAGTAACAAACATAAGAAATTCAAAACTCACTCTGCACCGGGCCGTTGAGAACTGCTTCCTGGCCTCCTTTGTTGTGAACTCATAATGCTATAACATACATGATGAAAAATGATGAAACTATAAAATAATAGACTATGACGTAATAAAGAAAAAATAAACAAAATTTTCAAAAAGTGAAAATATATGTAATATGACATTATTCGTGCAATCTATCTACACCATATGCTGCACTACGAATTCCCGCAGCAACACTACTGTATTTCGCGCGCGCGCGAGCTGTGTTTACAACCCAGGTATTCTCTTTTAATTTTATTATTCTGGGCCATTGATTACTCTCATCTCTTTATAACCCAATTTCTGGTTTATGTCTATGTGATCCTAAATTATCATTGTAGCCCAAAACAGATTATGCTAGACGGACATAATGGTCTCTCAAATGATCTATCGTTCTCCCTCGTCTTCCTGGCACTGTCACATCGTCGCATGATCCATTGTTTTGTGACGGTTTTACGGATAGCAGGTGGCTGTGATCTGCCTATCCTTCTTGTTTTTACAGTGCCATGCAAAAAGGTCAGCTGGCAAAAGGGGCCGGCCCTTCTGCTTTGCTCACAGTTTACAATCAAAACGACAAATGCTGGCGTTCGAAATGAGATGTGATTGACCTTTTCGGTGTGTCGGGACAGCAGTGTTCTTATCGATATGTTGCGTAAGTTGTCGCCTGCTACCGTCTGTCGGCTATCTAATCTCCTTCTGACCCCTTACTCTTTCTCTCCATTGGGTATCAATGGCTCTTCCCCGCCCACTCTTCCTTTGAACTCCTCGCCAGACTCATTTGCATATCACTTTCAATAGCAGGTGGTTGTGTGCTGTAAACGTCGGCTATCCATTGTACCTGTTTCGGCCTGTTTCCTTTCGCGTATTATCCTATTCCCTCTTCTCTTGCGGAACGTGCGAGTGTGATTGTTTGAGGCATGTCTTGTTCTTTTCGTTTCTTTGTCGGAACTGATATGATATGGGGGATATCTGCTAGTCATATAGTACTCGCACACCCTGGCTGCCCACAAAATACGAGCACGAGATAAGAGGGGCGTTCTTCCCACCGACTCTGCTTTGATTTGATCGCCGTTCCCACAACATCCCCACTCTCACCCGGCTCTCGACACCCCTTTTTGTCTCACATTCAAATGTCCTTTCCGATGGAATTCAAATACAGGGTTGCATTCGCTCCTCCTTCTTTCTTCTTTCCAATGCTGATGATTGCATAGAACGCGATCTCATAGCCTCTTTCTCTGTGTGCGCGGTAAGTCGACTTTGCCTGATGCGCGCGTCCCACTTATGCCATATCTCGCAGCATTTGACAGTATTCCTCGTTTCAGTATGGGTCATAGACCGCCTCTCCTCTTGTTACTGCTAGCCGCAGTCGCCACTGCAGCCCGTCTCTTCGACCATGGACCCCGACACGGAGACCAGGTGAGCATTGAATATATCCTTATCCCATAAATCACCGTCCCCTCACACCCTATAAACTGTCGTCGGTGTGTCGGCTGGTATACAGGCAGTGCCAGTGTCTCTAGATAACACATCTCCTCATCCCCTTATCACAACCCGCCATTACCAGTAAAAACAGCCGCAAAGTCGCGAAAATCTCGGGCGATTAGTTCTATTTGTCCCACATGCGCTAGCAGTTTTTTTGGAAGTAATAAGGGGATTTGGTGTGATCTATTTTTCTGTTTGTCATGTGCTAACAGTTGTAATAGGGGTAATAGGGTATTATATGACTGTTTTGCAGTCTCTGCCTTTCGATGAGACATCGGCTGTCGCCGTCGATGTGCCATTCGTGTTCCTCGAACAGCCTCACACTGACTTTTACATCTCCCCTCGGGGAATCGTCGGATTCGGAAACAACCTACCGGGTATGCAGCATGCAGTAGGGGAAGAGTGGAGAGATCACCCCGTGTGTTTCAGAGAAGATACATTCTCTGGAGTCACTGAACAAGAGCGCTGTGGGAGTACTGTACGGACCGAGCGTGTCCGGAAAGCTCTTCTACCGCACAACCTCCTCCGACCAGCGACTCCTCAGGCAGATCACGGATTCGCTCAGGAAGGCGTTCCAGGATGCTGCTGACTTCCAGGTGATGAGGAAGAGAGAGAGAGAGAGAGAGAGAGAGAGAGAGAGAGCAAGAGAGATAAGTTATCCCTTGCAGGCTCTTCAAGCGATGCTGGTGACGTGGCAGGAGGTGCAGAACCAGGAGAAGAACGGTGTGAACAGCTACCAGCTGGTACTCGCCACCGATGGAATGTCCAGCTACGCCATCATGCTCTACGACAGAATTGACTGGACATACTCTCAAGTGAGTCACCCCACCTGTATCCACGGATACCGTATCCTGCATGCGCATGTTGCAGGGACACTTCTCGCAGTCTGGCTTCTCGCACGCCGACGGCAGACATCAACTCAATGTGAACAGCGGAACGGACAGCGTGCGCGAACTTGTTAGGTAAGTACAGTATTATCGATCGATTGATGAATAAATCAATGCTTGCAGGCTGTCGAACAACCAGCAAGAGGGTTCGTTCATGTTCCGCATCTCTGGCGCGTCTCTGGAGGATCCTGGAGAGAAGAGTGAGGACGACTACAACTACTCTGACTACGAGACGGACTACGATGGAGATGCGGCCAAGCCTGCGCGTGAGTGGAAGGGGAGGAGGGAGGAGACAATGGAATGATTGAATTGCAGCCAACGACTGCCCGCCCGACCCGTACCGCAACCGCTGTCCGTCCCGCTGCGAGGTGGTCTCGGACCAGAGGGGATGCAGCCTGTGCGTCTGTGCCGAACCCCCTCCCAACACGTCTGCCGAGGATGAGGGAAAGGGAGACGAGGATGAAGAGGAGGAGGAGGAGGAGGGGCCGAAGGACGAGGTGGAAGTGGTGATCCCGGCCGCTACGATGCAGCCCGCCCAGGAGGAGATCAGCGTGGATAAGAACCCGCCCAGGCCCCAGCAGCCGAAGGTGCACGTCCTGTCTGTGCCAGCCGAGTCTCTCGACGACCCCGCTACTGTGACGTGTCAGCAGGTTGCATCCGGAGTGTGCCACGCGAATGCACAGTGCCGGTGAGTGGAAGGGGATGGGGGAGGTTAGTAAGTGTGCCTGTTTCAGCGACCACGCGCCTGGCTACTGCTGCGTGTGTGCTACCGGCTACATTGGCAACGGAAAGGAGTGTCTGAAGAAGGGAGACCCGCAGCGTATCTCTGGAAGTCTGGAGGGAGCGATCAATGGACAGGAGATTGCGAAGACCGACCTGCACACGTTCATCACTGGAGGGGAGGGCAACTCGTACACGGCGGTGTCCAAAGTGCCCCGCCCGCTCGGATACGCCATGCAGCTGCTCAACCCGATCGGAGCTATCATGGGCTGGCTGTTCGCCGAGGTTCAGTCCCCCACCGGATTCAACGGATTCCAACTCACCGGAGGACTCTTCAACCGGTACTTGTTGATCTCTATATCTCCACTCACCATCTTTCTTTGTTCAGCACTGCCACTGTGCACATTGGCGACCGCAACGTGGTGACGATCAACCAACAGTTCTCTGGCCGCGACATGTACCACTACCTCAAGGCCAACGTGTTCGTGAGGGGCACTCTGCCGGAGCTGGCCGAGGGCGCCGAGGTGTCGTTCCCCGAGTTCCAGGAGGAGTTCCATAGGGAGAGGCCAGGTAAACAGAGAATAGAGAGAGGGGGAAGACTCATGGTTACCAGGTCTCGTTCGCTCGTACTCTTCTGTGGAAGTGAAGGTGAAGGAGGGAGAGACTGTGCGGGCGATGCGGCTGACTGTCGACCAGCAGATACACTTCATGGAATGCCCCTTCCAAGAGTGGGACAAGGATAACAAGGTATCCCTCCACGTGCAGAGGGTCAACATCAACTACGACCCCGTTGACGGAATTGTCAGGTATGTACAGTCTCTCTCTCTCTCTCTCTCTCTCTCTCTCTCTCTCTCTCAATATTCCCCTGTTGAGATACGCCTCTCGCAACTTTGCCGGCGCGCCGCGTCAGCTGACGGGCCACCCCTCCACCCCCGAACACCACATCCAGCGTCGTCCCCATGTGCCGGCCACACAGGCGCCTGCCCGGGAGGAGACCCGGCGGGAGAACCCCCTCGTGCCTGGAGACATCTGCGCCGACGGCCGCCACGTATGCACCCTGCCCAACATGAAGTGCCGCGCCGTGGAGCAGAGCTACAGGTGAGAGGAGAGGAAGGGGGCAGAGTGTGACGGAATGTGTTGAGGTGCGAGTGCGACCCCGGATACCAAGCCGCCCACGACTCGACCGTGTCCATGGGATGGTCCTGCAAAGGTGTGGTCGGATCCTGCTTCTCATTCGCTTAAAGGCACAGTGGCGTTTATTTTTTGACTTTGTTTCATTGCTTGACCCATGGAAACACGAAACAATCAAAGAAAACGCGAAAGAACGGCGTTTCCGCGTTACCTACACGCTTATCAACATGTGCAAGTGCGAAGCTTGGTAAGACGAATTCGAACTTCGCGCTAAAATGCTTATCGGAAAGTTGAGCTCTGTGCGCATCTCTTCCAATTGAGTTCGACATGCTCATGTCGTTGTAGTGTTGTGGTAACGCTCACGGTTCACGGACCATGCTATGCCGGTTCGATTCCCGCTACGTGAAATCAGTTTTGCCAAGTTTGAGAGTGAATTTCGATGAACGTTGGTAATTCTAAACGCCTCTGTGCCTTTAACTGTGCATTGCAGACATTGACGAGTGCACTCGCGGAGACCACACGTGCGACCAGTACGCAGTGTGCAGCAACACGGAAGGAGGCTTCTCGTGTCGCTGCCAGCACGGGTTCACGGGAGACGGACACGTGTGCATCTCGGTCACTGGACAACACCCCGATGTGCCCGTCGCACACGGGGCAGTCACCTCCCGACACGAACAGCCACAGACTGCACTCACCGAGACAGTGCTGCAGGAGGGTGGGTAGAGGGGGAGTGGAGTGGAGGATGAGGTGGAGTTGCAGGCTCGTGCACGTCCCACCAGCAGTGTCATCAGTGGGGAGAGTGCGTGTTCTCTGCCGGCGCCCCGCACGGCAAGTGCAAGTGCCGCGGGTGGTACGTGGGAGACGGAGTGAAGAACTGCGCCCCGCCAGAGGAGCCCCGCAGGGCGCCCCAACACAATGCACACATACCCGAGAACAGGGGACAGGCGTGCGGACAGCACATCTGTCACAAGGACGCCGAGTGCCTGCCTGCTGTCGGAGGAGGGGTAAGTGAAGAGGAGAGGAGAGGAGAGAGAGATGCTCGCTTTCAGTCCGAGTGCGTGTGCAAGGCAGGCTTCATGGGCACTGGTGTGGTGTGCGAGTCTCTGTCGGGAGACGACGACGCGTCCGAGTCTGGCCCCGTTCGGGAGGGCACTGTCGGCACGATGTGTCGCTCGCACGAGGAGTGCAGCGAGCACGGCAGCTGCGCCTACTCGCAGGCCAAGGGATACTACCAGTGTGAGTGCACCCACCCCTACAAGGGAGACGGCATCAGCTGCACTCTGGACGGCGCCGAAGAGGGTGAGTGAAGTAGCAAGGAGCCGGATTGACTGTTTTCCTTTGAGTTGCGTCGACGCCTGGCTGTGATCTGACCCGCGACTGCCACGCGAACGCCGACTGTGTGTTTGAGAGGACGAGCCAGGGAGGCATGTACAAGTGCGTGTGCCAGAGCGGATTCTTTGGAGACGGAAAGAGCTGTCAGCAGGGATCGGCTGCTGCCCTTCCGCCACTTGGTAAGAAGACAGAGATACATTGAGAATGGCGGTGTTGCGTTGCAGTGTCTTCTTCTCGCGAGGAGGAGGGCTGCGACCGTCTGCACAACTGCCACTCGGATGCGCAGTGCGTGTTCAACCATCACACGCGCCGCTACTCGTGCGAGTGCGTCGAGGGATTCATCGGAGACGGAAGCAACTGTGTTCGCGTCGGAGGAGACCAGCCCAACTGGGAGGGACATCAGGGTGCGCTTCCCCCCTCTCTCCCTCCATCTCTCTCTCTCTCTCTCTCTCTCTCTCTCTCTCTCTCTCTCTCTCGCTTTCCCTCTGCAACCCTTTCCTTTCAGTAGCGTCCAGTCCGATGCGCTGCCGCGAGGCTACGGACTGTCACAGGAACGCTCACTGCGCGGAGAGCGGGCGGGACTATGTGTGCCAGTGCCTTCCCGGATACAGGGGAGACGGCGTGCAGAAGTGCGAGCCTTCGGACTCCTGTAACCCCGCCGACCCCCGCGCGTGCAGCCAGAATGCAGAGTGCGTGTTCGGAGAGGCTGAGGCCGCGTACACCTGCAAGTGCATCCATGGTGGGTCGAGAGAAAGAGGGGAGAGAGGGATAGAGAGAGAGAGAGAGAGAGAGAGAGAGAGAGAGAGAGCGAGAGAGAGGGCGAGAGAGAGGGCGAGAGAGAGGGCGAGAGAGATGTAATGAGGGTGTTGTAGGGTTCACTGGAGACGGAGTGGTGTGCACCCCGCACGCTGCCCACTCTACCTGCGACCGCAACCCTCGTTTGTGCCACGCGAATGCGCAGTGCGTGTACAACCACGAGTCGGCTGCGTACGAGTGTCGCTGCAAGCCGGGTTCGAGAGGCGACGGACAGAGCAGGTGCGATGTGGTGGACGAGCCGCGCTGCTCCAACTGCTCCAGCCACGCCAGGTGCGAGCAGTCGCCGACCAGCGGAGGATGGAGGTGAGTGGACTGACTGATCGTGAGAGGGGAAGGGTGGATGATGAATTGCTGTGTTCAGGTGTGTCTGCCAAGCCGGATACCAGGGCAGCGGTCAGCTCTGCGTGCCATTCAGTGAGTTGTTGACTGTGCGATACGTATTACTCATAGAATGTGTGGGTGGCACTTGATGTTATCTCTATAAGCGTGTATCGATCTTTCGAAAGACACTGCGATTATAGTCATTGTCATTATCGACAATGCGACTGTTAGCGGTTTTGTGTAGTATTTCTATTGCACTTTGCAATCTTTTGGATAATCGAGCATGTAAGTTTTTTCAAAGTTCTATAGTACTTTAGTTCTATAGTTTAAGATTCATTTTGTTTTTGCAGCTTCGTGTCTCGACAACCGTTCGATCTGCTCGGAACATGCTGAATGTGTGCCGGGAGAAGGAGGTCACTATGTGTGCAACTGCCACTACGGATACCACGGAGATGGACAGAAGTGCGAACGTGAGCATCCCCCTCCCCCTCCCTCCTCTACTCTCTCCATTCCAGCCGACTCGACCCACCGAACCGACTCTCTTCTCGTCGCCAGGGGAATGGCCATCTTCCAGAGGAACACGGACCCCTCCCAGATGGGCAAGCAGGTACGAGACTGGGGAAGGAAAGAAGGGAAAGATATATCTTATAGCTGATCGTCATCCCGCACCACATCGCCGTCGGCCTCGACTTCGATTGCCAGAACGAGCGTATTGTGTGGAGTGACATCTCTGGCCACTCGATCCGCACCGCCTCCCTCAATGGAACCGACTACAAGTCTCACTTTGCCGCCGAGCTCGAGTCGCCCGAGGGCATTGCCGTCGACTGGAGCAGCCAGAACGTATACTATGCCGACTCGCTCAAGGGTGAGTTGGTGAGAGAGTGAGTGAGAGAGGTGTGAGCTGTGTGTTTGAGACGAGATCGGTGTGGTGTCGCTGGACGGAAAGTGGCAGAAGGCACTGCTCACTGAGGGACTCGTCAACCCCCGCGCCCTCGCACTCGACCTCAACAACAAGTGAGTCTGTCTCCCTCTCCCCCTCCCTCCCTCCCTCTCTCTTTCTTCCCTTCCTCTCTTTCCATCGTCCCCTTTTCCAGGCACCTGTACTACACGGATTGGCATCGTGAGAACCCGGTGATCGGTCGCATGGATCTGGATGGCAAGAACTCTGCCCACTTCATAAAGGACGACATGCATCTGCCGAACGGACTGACCGTGCTGCCGAACAGGAAGGAGCTGTGTTGGGTGGACGCCGGCGCACAGAGGTATGTGAGATTGGGAGGGGAGGAGAGATTGCTTGTGTGATTCAGGCTGTCTTGCATCGGTCTGGATGGCAGCCACCGACGCACCGTGTTCGCCCCTCTCCAGTATCCCTTCGGTCTCACCCACCACAACGAGGAGCGCTTCTACTGGACCGACTGGAAGGAGTGAGTCGCCATCTTCTTTTGTCTCCCTCCCCTCCTCACCTCTCCCTTGCAGCAACCGCATCCACACTGTGTCCATCTACGGCGAGGGCTACTCGTCCTTCCCCATCTCCCTCGGCGGGTCGGGCAAGGTGTACGGTGTTCTCAACCTACCCAGCAAGTGTCCTGGAGGTGTGTCATCTTTATCTATCTCCCTCTTTGTTCCCCTCCTCTCGCTACAATCTCCCTACTATCTCGTTGCAGGTCCGTCTGTGTGTGCTGTGAACAACGGCGGCTGCTCCCATCTCTGCCTGCCTGGCCAGGATGGAGTATCCTGTGTCTGCCCGGACAACGCCGATAACTGCTAAGCAATAATGATTGATTATTGATTATCGATCCGCCCACATTCTTGCCGCACTCGCCCATCACTACTGCCATGTGAATTGTTAGCTTTATTTATTGCGTGCGTTGCGGATTATTTTTGTCATTTGAAATACTTGTATACGTTCCCACTTTGTATTTTGTACTACTCACACTCTGCTCAGCAATTGGTTCTTGTATGTTTGTTGAGAGCAGTATAAACGTATGTTTTATAACGTCTTCTTTGTGTGATGTATGTATGATGTGATTGGATTAGCGTGAAAGCGCGAATGTTGGTCTAAGGGGCTGTCAAGGCTGCACACTGTTTATAAGAGGCGCGCAACTCTCGCTCCCATTACTCATGTTCCTAACTACTTTCTACCTGTTTTTGGTAAGTTTCCTTCACTTGTACATTCTCACTGCGATTTCAGTTGTTTATCGCCGTTAGCAGCAAATCTTTGTTGAAGCCAGTGAACAAGGATGACTACAGTAAGTATTAATTCAGTGTATTAATACTGTTTCATCATGCAAATTTTGGTCGAGTGACATGTGCGGAATTGTCGTGTGCGTACAAGTGTGAGATGAGAAAGAGGAGCGACTGCAGAGACTACAGCTGTCACGCCACTCCCGTCTGTATACGGAAGGAGGATGAACTAAACGGTAGGTGACTCTTTCTACATTTCAATGATACCATATTATTAGCTATCCTTATTGCAGTTACAGAGTAATTTTCAGCCGAATTGTGTTCGTACGTGCGCTGTTACGATCTGGGGTGTGCAGTGCTACAGGATACATCGAACAGGACTCTGGTCGCGTGTCTGCCAGCAAAGCATACGTGCCAAGAAGACACTTGTGGACACGGAGAGACATGCCGATTGAGAGAAGTGGGCAGAAGGGGGTTGGAAGTGTACACCTGTCTTTAGATGGACTGCCCGTCTCCTCCATGTCTGCCTGTGCGAGAGTGTCTCTCCACCGATGGCCGTTCTCGAGTGATGTTGTCTGCGAGTCGAGTGAGCATCTCCCTCTCTGTTCACTCTGTAGACACTGCGCTCATCCGCCCTCTGCTCATGAGAAGTGGGTACCAAGGGCATGCGCCTCCCGAGCACGAGAGCGCAGTAGAAGGGACCACGACTACATATGAAGGAGGAAGTGCTGATGGCAAGACCAATGAGACGTGCGGTATGACTGAAGAGTGGCGAGAATGCGGCAATCCGTGTCCGGCCACGTGTGAGCAGCCGAATCCGGTGAGTGTCATGGACTCGGTCATTGTGATGCCCCGTTGCAGACATGTGCTCAATTCTGCTCGGCAGCCGCGTGTGAGTGTGCGAAGGGATTGGTGCGAGATCCCATCGGCATGTGTGTGGAGGTGGAACATTGCCCGAGAAAGGTATGCAGAGTGAAATGACACTCTCACCTACTCTACATACAGGACGCCCTCTTGTGTGGCGCACATGAAGAGTGGATGGAGTGCGCGTGTGAGACAGACTGCGGCAAGGCGGCAAAGGTGAGTGTCAAACCAAGTAACACAACTAGTCGGTGCTTTCAGAACTGTACTGGGTGCGGTCCGGCCTGTCAGTGTATGAGTGGATTCTCACGGCACTCCAATGGAACATGTGTGGCGGAGGGAGATTGTATGAGAGAGTCGACCACAGTGACGATCACGAGTACAACACATGGGACAACTACGCGGGCAAGTGTTACGCCCGAGGATCACACACCACGAACCACTGCCACAGAGATATCCACAACATCCACATCTACGACATCTACTACAAAGCCTGATTCTTCAATACGAAAGACAGTCACAACACCGATGACCACGACAGCTACTACCAGTAAACAATCTACTACGCCTATCACAATTACTAGAATAGCACCTATTTCTATCCCGTCCACTACACTTTCAAAGTCCCCTCCGTCCCGTCTTCCCTCCACTTCATCCACCCGTCGCACCTCACCCACCGTCCCTTCCCCACTCCTCATCCCCACACCTCGACCATTCACAAACCCCATGGCCAGATTCTACTTTTTCGGATGGAGATCATAGATGTATTATATTGATAATGATGTTTCTGACTATAAATATTCGACCCTGTGATATTCTAAATGTAGTGAGTTACGTGACCAACGGATTGTTGATTTTCGACATGTTTGCACACCTGTAATCAGGGGTTGTTTTCTGGTCCCCATTCCTGGAAAACGGTTGATTATGCAAAGAGACATGTGACAGTGTACATAAATACTCGGTGACCATAAGGGTAGCGACGACCGACAACGTTATGCGATTTGCACAGGTGAGTCATCGTAATGTTTTATAAATATTGTTTGGTGTTTTTAGTGCTTCTTTATGTCCCTTGTATGTGCGGTGTTGCTAGCACAACCTGGACCGGGCGACAGCGGAAATCACTTCGGAAACAACAAGACGACCACAGCTCCAAGTGAACACACCACTGCATCTGCACCCATGCACGATGAGGAAGAAGGGCAGATTGCAGGGTCGACAACAGCGGCGCCACCGCTTACGACTTCTCGCAGTGGTATGCTTGGAAGACCGACCACCAGTGAGTGCAACTCATCTCTCATTTTGTACTTGTACTTGTACTGTCTCTTGAGAATGCGGTGCGAACGAGGTGGGTACGAACTGTGTGTCAACGTGCAGAGCTAGCTGTCCAGCAAGGGAACCTGTACGTTTACATCTTACTAATTGACGACAGTGTATTACCATGTGAAGGCATGTGTCTCCTCTTGTCTGGGAGCTGGTTGCGTGTGTCGGGACGGCTTCGTGCGAGACCGCCGGGGCATCTGTCTCCCCTTCGATCAATGCCCCGTACAAGGTGAGGAGACACTACATCTGTCGCTTCACGTACTCTTTCCAGCCCTCACGTGTTCTGAGATGCGCTGCTACAGCGGCTTCAACTGCGCGATCGTGCGAGTCAACTGCCGCGACAAACCATGCCCCCTCACGCCAACCTGCTTGCAAAACTGTGCGCTATTCTTGATTGTGCATGCAATATATACTTTTTAGCATCGACATGTTCGGGCACGGCGTGTGCCGCTGGTTCGCACTGCGAGCTGCAGGAGGGACAGTGTGCATCAGCCACCCAGCCATGTCCTCCTATCAAGAAATGCGTCTAGAATCGACCAGATCTACTACTCAATGCACAAGACAATTGCAACACGACGACTCTCTCATTTGAATAAACTGATGTTGATGTGGAAATGTGGTTTCGCTGTGGCGGCCGGGCAATACGGAAGCGCGTTGATGTGGCATCGAGGCGGCAGTCTCCATGGCTACACCACTGCGGCCGCACGCGCCCCCACCGCATACGAACACATTTGCATAAAGTGTTTTCGCCGTGTTCCAATAAAGATGCCCACGGAGTACGCGCCGTTGTCCTCATCTCTGGCTGAGGTGGTGTTGGTGGCGTCTGCGTCGGCGTCTCTTCGCACATCGTCGGCTATTCTGCTGGCCCTGCTGTGCACTGCCGCCTTCTCACTCAACGCGCTCCTCATCGGGACCGTCGTGTCAGTGTGAGTGCGCCCACTAAAACACAATGAGCGTGTGTGTGTTGCAGCCCCCGTCTGCGTGTGCTGCCCCTGTTCCTTCTCTCGCATGTGTGTCTGGTGTGCATAGTGGACCTCCTTCTGGTCGTCCTCCCCTCCCTTATATATGTCGCCAATGGAGAGTGGACCCTCGGAGACGCCGGCTGCCGCATCAACGCCGCTGCACAAGCGGTCCGTGATATGCGTAGTTCCTCATTCATGTTCGTATATTTCAGTTCACCTCGTTCTACCTGTGTTTCTCGCTCGCCATGCTCGCTTTCGAGCGCGCCGTGGGTCTGCTCAAGAGGGAGGTGCCCATGTTCGAAGGTGAGCCACGGTCACTTCTAACAACTATACATGTTGTGTACTAGGTTCTCGCGTCGCCGGACTTCTCGCAGGCACCCTCGCCGTCTCGCTGTGTCTATCCATTCCAGCGTTGACATCCGCTATCCCAGTCAAACCATACACGTTCAGATACCTGTGCGCGGTCGACAGGTGAGCATTTTCCTTTCTATCATTAGTATTGTTGTTTAGTGGCGGTCCGATAGCTCTGCCCATCTCGCAGGCGATTCTCGTCATCTCGTCGTTGCCAGTGGTGCTCATATCCGCAGGTGGGCTTGGAGTGAATTCAAACCAGTGACAACAGCGCTTTATCAGGAAAAATTCTCGCTGGTCGAAAGGAGCTGCGACTACCGTCGCAGACAAATGAATACTCGGATTTTATCAAGACCACCCGAGCACTGTATGATCACTTGAAACTGGGAAAACTAGTTAGTTTCCGTTTAACTTTTATATTTGATCGGTATGGGTTATGGGTGTTTCAGACGATATTCCTCTTTTGTCTCTTCATTCTGACCGCCGGCCCATATATGTCACTTTGTTTCGCAGTAGAGGTAATAATAGTGAATATGGGATATTTTGAACACTTTCATGTAGATCGGCAACAGCGTAGAGATGCTGTCTCCGTCGCCGTCTCTCGGATCCCCTCCAGCCGCCTCCGCCCAAGTGGACATCCCACAGGACGCCGACACTCTCATCACATGGCTGCGCTTCCTCTTCCCTCTACTATGTCCCATAGTCGTGAGTAAAACCCTCATATATTTCTATTGCACGAATTTCGCAGATCTTCTCTTGGTGCGACGACATCTGGGATTCAGCGACGAAAATCTTCTGCTGTCGCTCACGTCAACCACTGCTTATAGGAAACATGGCAGCTAGCAATGGTAGGGTCTATATAGTATATTTTATTTTGTTAAATTGGTATATTTTGGTTTATTTTATTTTGTAAATTAATTGATACATCCTTTCAGGTGTGATCTACGACTCGTCTAATGTTATGACACTGGTTGCGACCGCGGATGGCCTGCAACTCAAGATGCCGTCATCTGCACGCATCCAACCACAGGCTCCGCCCCTTCTCGTCCCGCCCCCAATCACTGCACCCATAATGCAGATGAGAGTACCGGATATAGACGACGAATACGTGCCAACGATGCATAAGAAGAGTGTGATAGAGGTTGGCAAGAAGAGGACAGAGGAGAGGGTGGAAGTGACTCCCCAGCCAACTAGACCCAAACCCAAGAAAGCAGGAGGAGTGAGGAAAGCAAAAGTGGTGAGACGCAAAACCATAAAGCGATAGATTTATCTGTATATAAAATGCGAATGAACTATATTTGTACTACTGTTTGTGTATAAACAAAATCTCCCTACCCGTGCTATATCACGCACACAATTTGCACATCGTCATAAAAATTTGTACAGAAAAGAAATGGAATCGTAGCACCAAAGAAAATGAATATAATCTCAGACCACAAACTCCTCCAAGTCGTTGCTCATGGGGTGTTGCTTGTTCCTCTCGAGGGTGGTCATGATGTCCGGCCAGTGGAGGTGGGGCTGACTGCGGTGCGTGAGGCGGGGGGACGGAGACGCCAGACGACGCTCCAGGCTCGACGGGTCCAGCGTGCCTGCAAGGAATAGTTGAAGTGAGAAAAGAAGGCCGCGCGCACCACTGGCGTTGCTTCCACTCGGCGACCAGTCAGCGTCCCATTCGCCAGTCACTTGCATCGCATCCGGAGACACGTCCATCGATCTCATCACACGCAGGGCGATCTGCAAGACAATGCTCTCTCTCTCTCTCTCTCTCTCTCTCTCTCTCTCTCCTCTTTCTCTCTCTCCTCACCAGCTCAACGGCCTTCTTTCTGTGATAGCTGCGTGGGAAGAACCTGATGAGGTGTTTCTGATCCTCTTCCTCGATGGCTGCATAGATGCGCTGCTTCACCTACAACCACACTCGTCCCTCCCTTCTTCCCTCCCTCTCCCACCTCTTCCACCATGCCTCCGTCGACTAGTTGTGGGATGGCGCAGCTGACGCGGACCCCCTCCCTGGCTGGCCGCATCGTGTGGGCGGACCTGGGTCGGCTGAGGCTCGAGTGGCCGGACGGCGGCGGGCGACCCACGCGCTCCCCCGACAGGTGGCTGCCCAGCTCGCTGCGAGTCGCCTACAAGTGGTGGATATGAGATAAGAGAGGAGTAGGGGGGGGGGGCAACTTGCCTCGTAGTACGGTGGGTAGAAGCGGGTTCCTTCTGCGTTGTCGTCGGGCGCGAACCAGTGTATGTCGGGGTTGATCTCGGCAGTCGACGAACACACGACGAGGTCCTTCAGAGGGCCTCTCTCCAAGAGACCACGCTGGTAGGCAGACGTGAGAGAAGCGTGGAAGGGAGGCAGCACGTAGTCCACTCGAACCCTTGCCATTAAAGGAGCGAGTATCTCGCGAAGCTCCGCCCCCGACAGCTCCGCCCTCCGCACACCGCGGCGCGAGATGGAGTGGGACGTGTCGGCAACGACGTTGGGCTCCCTCGTCTCCATGCGGCGCAGCAACTCGTGTTCTCCCCATCGGATGACAGCCTCTAACACCTCGACCTCTGCGGCCTGTAGGGAGGGCGACTCTAGGCACTGGCAGAGGGCTTCAAGGGAGAGGTGGAAGAGGTGCGGGCCGGCCGCCACCTTGCACACGTGCTGCGCCGTGAACTGCACCGCCCGCCGCTCCACGTACGCAGAGCCGCCGTCCCGCGCCCAGCACAACACAGACACACACGAGTCGACACACAGAGAGGAGACGATCACGTCCTCGCACACTGAAACCACCCGTCTCACACTCACACTCTTCCTGACACCCACTATGCGCGAGTCGGTCGAGTCCGAAGAACCTGGCAATGTGGACGAGATGGATGGCGCGGTGGAGGGGAGAGTGCGGGCTGCAATGGGGACTGTGGAGAGGGAGGGGAAGGCAGACACTCACCTGCGACCCGCCACGATGGCTCGCGCCTCCGACAGAGACGAGAGCGAGGCGCAGCCGTCCACCACCTTTCCAAAGTCTAGCTGGTCGGTGTAGACAAAGTGGATGATGAGTGGGAGAAAGGCGCGCGGCAGGAGAGCCTCGTCCAACACCAGACGGTCGCAGCCACTCAAACATAGCATGTGAGAGAGGATGAGTGGAGAGGCATACCTGTCGGAGGAGAGGAGCTTGTCGATGAGTCTACCTAGGAGGGGCGAGCGTGCACCCACAATGTCGCTGTCCACTCGCACAGAGAACTCGGACGGAGTGGAGCAAGACGATGGGGTCGGCTCTGCAGCATACAGGCTACATAACTACAATAGGGTAAGAACATACCGTGTTCTCTCTGTAGTGCGGTGTGATTAGTGAGAACAAGCTGGACATCTCCGAAGCGAGCAGCCGACTCCGCTGCGCTCTCCAAGTCGAGCAGAAGAGGACGAGGACAGTCGAAGAAAGCACGCAGACGGGTCAACGTCTAGACAGAAGGGAATGTGTGATGCATGAAGTGATTGACTACCTGTGCATCTCCGTCCCACTCGTCTGTGTAGAGGAAGTGAATGAATCGTCGCATGTCAACCTGCGAAAGGGAATCGAGGGACGAAGAGATGTCGACGAGAGAATCGCGGCCGACCTACAAAGCGGATTCAAAAACAAATGTTCGATATGAAGTGTGAAATAAGGAGTATATGAGTATATGATGTAAACACTCACCTCACGGAAGCGATCGCAGCGCGTAGACAGAAGACGAGCGTGAACTGGGTACTCGGTGCCCTGAACACAATAAGTAGGCAACAAATTAGTTTTTAAAAAGTTTTAATAAAAATAATGCACGTACGTTGAATACAAGTCGCACGCTTGCATTGGTGGCAGCCATCAGCTGATCTCCAATGGATGGCACGGGAGGACGGGCCGCGTCTGCCTGCTCCGACAACAGCCTGAACAGTATCTTTATTGAATTGAATACTTTTATTTTTGTCCACTTACCGCAGTACTCTGCCTGTTTCCAGCTCCCTGTACATTGCCTCGATGTCCGAAGCTGGCCACGCTGACAGAAGGTCTCGGAACGTCCGCATCTGATCGCGACTACCGCCCTTCCTCTGGATGTCATATGTTCATACGCAAGATTTGTGATCGATCATACCTTAAATGTGATTTTTGATAATCGTTTAGTTGAGCTGTGTGCAAATGCGGACAGCTTGCCACGCTTTTTTGGCTGTCGCTGTTCCGACGTAGGACGTAATCTGTCCAGATCTGAGGCTGATCGGCTCCGCAATCGTAGCGCAGAGCTACTACCACCCATTGCTGCTGAATAAGTGAATGTAAAAATAATATATCTAAGAGAAACATCATAAAACGAAAATAAAATATCAATCAGCTGTTGATCAGCTGCTTAAAATTACTTTGCTCCGATGACAAAGCGTCGCGGTCCGCAACAGCGGTCTGAATTTGGCGGTAATTTAAATGTTTAGACAAATTCTTTAGTTGGGTATTTATTAGGACTGAATTTGTTTTTAGCGTATATATTCATTCACTATTTAAACATTCTGGTTTCACTAACAATAAAAATATGAAATCAAACCGAGCGAATATGCTTTTTAAGGAATTATTCTGCGAATCATATGTCTTTCGTTGCGGGACCAATTGTGGTGTACGGTAGCAATTTACGTGGAATGTGTGTCTGGGGTGCGCTCGCGGGCGCGAGAGACCACAGATGACCGCTGGGTGTGACACTGCTGCCTCTGTTGTGCCTCTCTCTCTCGCGCCCGCAATCGATCTGTTATGTCCAGCCGGGTCCGCAGCTGTGACGTGTACACTCGCAACCCAATTGATACGTTTATGCAATCATTGTGATCCGTTGATTGATGATGCTGACAGCTGTACGCGCGAACGCTTTTTCGTTCGTTGATGCACTTTATTGAACCGGTTACCAGTTTTTTTTTTGCGGCAACCGCACTCGCATCTTGTGACCTCGATGTCTTGATGAATCATGCGATGCATGGTTGTTGATTATTGCCATATGCGCAGGTGCACTCCGCCCTCGTAACTCTAGAATCAGCTGATAGCCTCGTGATCTCGAATCAATGTTGAGCACTCGTGACGTTCAGCATGTACTATTGCTCTTATCTTGGTTTGTTCATTTTCGTACTAGTGCATTTGTGTTTTATATTCTCTACGCTCTTGTAGTGCGATATTTTGAATCGATTCACGTCACGTTTGCTCCACTTTCGCAATTTTGGCCGTGTTCGTCCAATCAGTTCGATTTATCGGTTTCCCACTTTCTGATTCATCGAGTTTTCATGCGTTCCTGTGCTGACGCATCACTATTGATTTAGTTCTTCTATTTTGCCATTCTTATCACTTCATATCATCATTTCAGGGTCGTGCAACCTCAACTCTCATTTCACAATGACCACAATGCACCCCGAATAGTAAGTTTGCTCTACCCCGTTTTTCAACGAGTTTTGTTTTTTCAGCGACTACCTTTTCAAGCTTCTGCTGATTGGTGACTCCGGAGTAGGAAAGTCTTGCCTTCTGCTGCGATTCGCCGATGACACCTACACCGAGTCATACATCTCCACCATCGGAGTCGACTTCGTACGTTTCCCTCAATGCGTTTATTGTATGTACATCGATGAGTAATGTTTGTTGATTACAGAAGATTCGCACCATCGAGCTGGACGGAAAGACGATCAAGCTCCAGATTGTGAGTGTTTTTATTTGTTTGTTTTTGTTGCATACATTGATTTCATTGTCACACCATATTAATACATGTTTGTAGTGGGACACTGCTGGCCAGGAGCGTTTCCGTACCATCACCTCTTCTTACTACCGTGGAGCTCACGGAATCATCGTCGTTTACGACATCACCGATCAGGTTAGTACGTCACATATTTGTATTTACTCTTTTTTGTTTATTAGTTTCTCTGTGGTTGTATATACGTGTTTAATTGATAGCTTGCTTGCAGGAGTCGTTCAACAACGTGAAGCAGTGGCTGCAGGAGATCGATCGCTATGCGTGCGAGAACGTCAACAAGCTCCTCGTTGGAAACAAGTGCGATCTCACTGCAAAGCGCGCCATCGAGACACAGGCAGCTAAGGTAATCTTTACTTTCGATTATTGTTTTTGTATTGTTTGTTTTGTAGATGATTAGAACCGGTTTTATTGGTTGTGGATGAAGAAGAGTTTTTGCTGATTTATTAGGAGAGACAATGACTATCAGTCAATGTTGGCTGGGTGCTGCGACGGCGCTCTTTTTGTTTACTTTTGTGCCGCGCAGCACTGTTCCATTGTCCGGTCGGTGGGCGCACACCGGGGGCGATTATCGATCGATAAGACTGGCTAGGCGGTGGGATTGACAGTGAGTGGCGGTGGTGTGTTCATGCGATGCTACGCGGGACTTTGGGGATAGGAGTGGCTGTGCTGTCAGCTGATAATAATGGGTTGGCTGGTCTCATTGAG
Organism: Rhabditoides inermis; assembly: GCA_963966185.1. NCBI lineage: Eukaryota > Metazoa > Nematoda > Chromadorea > Rhabditida > Rhabditidae > Rhabditoides > Rhabditoides inermis. The sequence continues at coordinate 130,643 of CAWZYM010000390.1, read as the reverse complement.
GGAGAAACAAAGTGCAGTACTGAGTGAGGCAGGCAGCACCCCGCACACTACAATGATCTCGCCCGCTGCCTATGACGTCTATTCCAGTTTGTGTGTGTCCGGTAGACTGGGATTGGAGGGTTTGCCGTTTGCGCCTTCGCCGCGTGGATTGTCGGTTCTCTATCGATGGAATCGATTGATTTGTAGGTGCATGCGTATGATTGGCGGAATGTGTTTCGCTGTGCGCAAGGGGATGTGGACGGGCTGATTGCTATCTCGCATCCAGCGATTCCCGTTTTGGGATGCGATATTGGAGGACGGAAATGTGGGAGGCAGAGTAGGGTAGACTAGGCTGTTTGTGGATGAGGTCAGCGATTGTCAAGGGTCAGGAGGTTCTAGCTGGCATTAAGGAAGGGCAGATCGATATGCTAATGTGTTGCGCGTTTCGAAAGAGACGAGAGGGGGGGGGGTATGTGGGGGGGAGATTGACTGAAATTAGAAAATGTGTTCGATTGTTTGGATGAATATTGAAACGACAGCCTTATGTTGTGTTTCAGGACTATGCTGATCAGTTGGGCATTCCCTTCCTTGAGACCTCCGCCAAGTCTAGTACCAACGTCGAACAGGTGATTACTATTCGTTTACTTTTTTATTTTGCATTTTTTATTTGCTTGCATTTGCATTATATTTTATTGTTTAGGCGTTCTTGACGATGGCTTCGGAGATCAAGTCTAGGATGGGACCTATGCAGGGAGGAGGCTCTGCCCCGGCTGTGCGCATCACTGGAAGCCAGCCTGTGCAGGACAAGAAGAGCGGAGGATGCTGCTAGACAGCCCATCCCATCCCACCCGGTACACATCCCCTATTTATTGAACACATTCTTTTATCTATACTGATTTACAAGGTTCTTTGATTCACCACCCACTTGTTACATAGAGCGTGGAGAGAGAGAGCGAGTGTGCAGATTGTATGAAAGGCTGTGTAGAGAGATGAACGCGGTTTTATCATGATCATTTACGAATATATTTTATCCGGATATTCCCATTGGCGCGCGCGTCCCTGTATGTGATTTGCGACCGCTGGAGGTTGCCCTTCCCGTGTCTCTGTGTTTGCTGCTTTCCACATAAATGAATGTAATTAATCCTTGTGGTTGTTGTTGCACGCTACCGACGGGCGGAAATCGTGTTTGTTGCGTGTGTGAAGATGACGGGCGAGATATGCACTAGTCACAAGCATGCTTCCATTCGCAATAGCTGGTATCCTCTTGATTCTACAAACTACTCTTGCGTGCAGAGATGTACTCTTTCTAGTCGACGGAAATGAGGTATGGATATAAGGTTTTTACTGGCTACTGTTTATTGGTTGGTGTTGAGGGTAGTAAATGGCGTGCGCACTCTCTTCTGCCGTGGATTGGAGAAGAGGCGAGGGTGGGAGTGCTGGTGCCACGACCGGCCGGCAGAGGAGCACACGTGAAGAGGGAGGAGGTGGGGAGGACTAGATGACGAGTCGAACACACCATTGCAGTCGCGAGTGTCGGTCCATGCATTGGTCGAGGGTGTGGGCAGAGCAGTCCACTCCGACGACCTGCTAGATGCTGTCGCATATGAGATGTTCCGACATCGGAGGGGAGAGCTTACCGTAAGCAGTACATACTCGTGTCTGATCGTGAACAATCCGTATCAGGTGTTGATCTTCTCGTCTGCTCCTCCTGCCGCGTGGAGAGTGCGTGAGTGGAGGAGGATCGCGCAGCTGAACGAGAGACTCAATGTGTTGATAGTGGCAGATGAGAACGGCGGATTCATGTGAGATGATCGAGTGTGGTCATGTGTGATGCGGGCATTGCAGGCCGGGTCACAAGAGAGTGCGCGGGGCGGGTGTGGCTCTCCGAGACGTGCTCGGCAATCAGAGGGGAGGAGTGGAGACGCTGTGGGCGTGCGATGAGAAGGAGATGAAGACGGAGGAGAGGATGAAGGAAATTATGAGGCGGGGAGGGAGGCGGCGGCTGCGGGTGTTCGAGAGAGCGAGGAGGAGGAGGGACACCGACGAAGAACTGCCCTTCGATGCGGCTGCGTTCGGAGAACAAAGTAAGATAGCATGATTTGATGATTATTTATTTGTGTAGGCAATCGAGTGACTGCGGGAGCGTTCCCTACTCTGGTCCCTGTGACTGCAGTCGATGGAACGGCCACCATTCACACGACCGTGTCCGCAACGCCACCAACCACCACAACCACCACAGCCCCTACGACTGCCACCACTGAGAGACGTCCACCCACTACCACGGTCTTTGTCGCCCCTGCCCGTAGTGTCGACCACTCGCCGTCCACCACTCGATCTCCGAGGAAAGTGACGGTATGATCATCCCAGTCATTCCAATGGTGCAGTATATTGCTTGAAGAGAGCTACCGGTCCGCGGTCGACCATCATTTTCAAGCGAGGCACCACTGGCATAGTGTTCCTCGACGGCAATCAAGTCATGTGAGTGTATAGTGGTTATTTCCATGAGTTTCATGCTTTTCTTCAGTACTACCCGCCCTCCAACTACCCGCTCTGCCGCTACATTTGTCCCCATTCGAGTGTCGAGGATTGGCGGAGGGAATAGGATAGATTCCAAAGTGGGTCGCATACACGTGTCATCACTGTCTTTCACTGTAGCAGGAGGCACGCCGTCCCTCTGTCGGCGCTCTCTCGTTCCCCGTCACACGCGCCCCTTCCCTCACCACCACCTATCGACCTACTACTCCCCCGCCTCCAGGTACGTTGTCGTATACGAAACAGTTTCGACATTTCTTTTGTGAAATTAATGTTTAGGCTGCCAGGCCGATATCATTTTCCTCCTCGATTTCTCCGGTGGCACAAGGGAGTTTGCGGATAAGTGAGTAGCATCTACTTACTATGGTTGTGAATGTACACATGTGAAGAGTATATACTCTTCTCTTCAGATTCGTTCGTCTCGCCGTGGAGATCACTCGTACACTTCCGGTTGGAGAGGGACTTGTCAGGGTGAATTGAAGATGTCAGTTACGTTTCAACACATCTTCTCCCAGATAGGAGCAGTGCGGTACAGCGGTCCGGGCCGAACGGAGACGCTCTTCTCACTCAGCAAGCACAAAACACATGAGGGAACCGTGCTCGATCTAAACAAGTCAGTACCTCACTATACTATCGTGTATCATCTTCTTTTCAGGGAGCATCTAGTGGGAGGCACAACGCGCACTGGCGAAGCGCTCTCGTTCGCTCTCTCGCAGCTGGAGAAGGCTCGGAAGGGCGTGCCGCGCAGTGTGGTTGTGTTCTCGGACGGCTACTCGCAGGATGACCCTGCCTCGGCTGCCGAAGCTCTCCGGAGGGCGGGGGTGCAGGTGGTGGCGGTGGCTGTGAGGGACAGGCTAGTGCCGCCCGATCAGCAACAACTCACCACCATCACCGGAGACAGCAAGGTTGGCAGGAAGGAAGAGAGAGAGAGAGAGAGAGAGAGAGAGAGAGAGAGAGAGAAAGAGGAAGAGAGGAACGTGTTCTTTCAGAGGGTACTCATCGACCCTACCCCATCTACCGTTCGCCAGATAGTTCTCGGATCACGGTGTCGACTATAAGCGGTCCCAAAATATTGTATATTATTTATTTCATGCAAATATACTTTTATGACTTGATGTTGTGCATTTGAGAGAAAGTGGTAGTGTCAAAGACGGTGAGAGGCGAGTGGTGGTATTGGGGGTGGAGAGATGGAGAGAAGGAGCCGAGGCCTAGGCCATAGGAAACAAGAGAAGAAGAGACAACCCGTGGATGAGATCATGCAAATGACAAGAAGAAAGTGGGAGAGAGTGGGAGAGAGTGCTGCTACAACCGGAGCGCGGCTATGAGCAGAAGTAGCAGCATCAGCAAGAGAGGCGGAGCTTGAAAGGGCGTGGCGTTGCACAGGTTGCCGTGACACGCGCACAACGCAATCCGCGACGGCTCCAGCTCCCCTCGAGAGGCAGTCGGCACAAACAGATCGCGGGCAGTCGTTTCTGAAACCGTCTCAATGGGCGGGACTAGAGTGGGCGGAGTCTCACCTATACAGCTGGCGGGGGCGTCTCCTAGTGCGCGAACCAGCGAGTGATTGTAGCTGATAAGATCAGAGAGACACCCCCGCACGAATCCGTGCCGTCTTCTTCCTGGAAAAAGCTGGAATGAGTGGGGGAGGAGGAATGAGGGCAGTTCTTGCTTCGTGGGAGGTCGGCGCATCAAAAGGCTGCCCACTTCTTCCTTCTTTCTGGGTAATGCCCTCTACTCACTTGACGACTGCTCATATCTCACCCCTCCACAGTAGCCCCTACGTGTTTTTGCGTGTTTCCTCAGTTCGGTGGAGAAATATTATTTATATCGTTTTTCGTTCGGCGTCTTTCAGCTTAGCGGACCAAGTATTTATCACCTTTCAACGGATGGAATTCAGGAGGGATGAATGGATATGGATTTCAGACAAACATATCTGTCATATCCCCAGAGACGTGGAATACGAAGTGTCGCGTTGAGAAAACAATCTCCGCGTGTGTGTGCAGCGTGGAATTCGGGTGAAAGTGGGAAAGGCCACCCTTCCTTTTCTCTCTCTCTCTCTCCCCTCTCTCCCCTCTCCCGTCTCACTCCCGCCTGCCACCTCCCTTTTCACCTCTCACAACAACTTGCTAGAAGGAGGAGAGTGGTTGTCAACACACAGTCGACACCCCGCACCCAATATTGAATATATTGAAATGCAAGAAGCAGGCGGAGGAATTGCGTCAATTTGCTGTGAGTGAACTGCTGTCCGCCTGCAATCGGCCATCCCACAACAACGACTAGTAGGGATAAGGAAGGAGAGAGTGACAAACAGAGTGGAAGGAGGCAAAAGAGGAGAGAGGGGAGAGAGAGGGAAGGTGTGAGTGGATGGATAGACACGCTCTATCCAGCCAACTGCTCAATTTGATTGTATGATATATGGGCGAGAGAGTGTGGGGATCGGAGAGAGCGGGGAGAGGGGGAAATTGCCTGAGGGCGCGCGCCATGATGCAATATATAACACGCGCATATCGCCCGGTAATGCAAGCAAGCTGTGTGCATAGGAGAGAGAAAAAAGTATGACGAGAAGGAAAAGGAGACGTGCACTCGGAGTAGCAGTTATATGAAAAGACTTGTACGCCGATGTACTCGAGTAATGTAAGTATAAAAGAGGAAGACTCACCGCCGACGATGTCATTTATCTTGAGGGTGATGCACATATCGGAACAGTTTCGAGTGTACAGGTACGACTTGTCGAGGCTGAAATAGGAAATGTCCTTCTTCTGATCCCCTGCCTTATCTACCCACTTCTCTGATAGCTCTCTTCTCCTGATCATGTTATTGCTCTACGCTCGTTTCATCTCATTCAGCCTCTTCTTTACTCCTCCTCCTGCTCCTCTTCCCTCTTCTCTCCTGTCTGCTTTTCGTAAGCATGCTCCTCCGTCATTAATCCACCCGCCACGGCTAATGACTGCTTATGGCGATCGCGAATTCGCGAATTCTCGCGCCACACAAGCAAAAACACAGGCCGGTAAACAAATCAGACGGCGCATGATTGGAGGGCCCTCGAAGCGAAGAAGAAGACACTAATGTAGAGGGATGTTGGAGAGGGAAAGCACCACGGATCACTCTGACGCACTCCGTGTTTCTACTTCCGAAACCCCAAAACGAAACGTGCGAACTGACTAGTTGAGGTCGCAGTGTTGATCGAATGAGATGGGCTTTCGGTAGAGATGTTGGATGTATGGGTAGTGATCCTCGAGGTATGGAGACATACACGAGTAGCACGGTAGGCGGAGCGCTGCAATACAATCATCATCTCACTTCACCTCAACCAACATTCATTGTTTTTAAAACCCTATCTACGTCTTGTCAAGTTGACTCGTAATGTTATGATGTAATCTAAAACTCAATAAGATTCTCCAAAGATGTATTCCGTTGAATTGAATCGTTCTCTTACTCGTTCGTTTCACGCCCGCCTCCCCGTTTCGAGGCTGGGTACAAATGGAATAAGCAGTTGTGGGCATGGCTGTTGTAATGGATTCGCTCGAGTGGCGGCGCGTGGTCCCCAGGGAGGGAGAGGCAAGGTGAGAACTGCCGCCTCCCCTCTATCCAACACATCCATCCATAAGCCCCACGCACACACACACTGCCTTTTTGATTACTGAAATGGGGCGTGAACTCTCCATCTATCTCCCGGCTGCCCGCAATTTGTCGCTTCTCCCCACTCTGGATATGTTTTATGTGCGGGGGGATTGTGAGGGGTGAGATTAGGATTAGAGTGAGAGGCGCTAGAGAGCGCGGCAAAGACGGAGTGCGCGGGGCAGCGAGAGGCAGATATCACAGGATGTGCACTATGCAACTCGCTCTTCTCTGAATAAGTCATCTCCATTCTCTCTCAATACTCATGCGTGTATGCGTTCGTTCGACCATCCATAAAAATGAGAGAGAGAGAGAGAGAGAGAGAGAGAGACGACGCGACTGCTAATCGAAACAATTGCTATGTATGTACCATGTACTACACATCATCCGCTTTCTCCCCACAAGTGAAGTCAAACTGCGACCTCTGCCCTTTGAAATAAACGAAGAAAGACTGCTCAATTAGCAATCAGCCACCCGCTCGCAATCACTCCTCTCTCTCTCTCTCTCTCTCTCTCTCTCTCTCTCTCTCTCTCTCTCTCCCCTCTCCATCTGACCACCGCTCGCAAATTAGAAAATTAGAAATTGCGCAGAGAGGGAAAGCACTACCATTACCACTCCACCTACTCGAGTACCCATTAGGATATGCGAGAAGGCAATATGCCGGCCGGGCAACCGCTGATCGGATCGACCCCGGCAGAGTGCAGAGAGGAGAGGAGAGGAGAGAGAAGGGAGACCGAGTGTGACAAACTCGTTAGACGAGAAACGTGTGGTGTGATCGAATCTACTGCAGCCGACACACGCAACCGCGATGATAAAAAGGGCGAGGGCCGAGCCGATTCGGAAATGATTGCAGTTGTTGAATGTGGAGAGAGTGGAGGGAGGTAATGACAGTGGAAAGAGTTGGCTCACAGGGTGAGTAGTCGGAGACATTGGCGAGTAGGTAGCTGAACAGCTGCAGCACATCGGCAGCCATCGGAGGAAGGAGCAGGGTGACTGGCAGAGAAGAGGGGGGGGGAGACTGCTCGAGATTGTGACTACTCACTCGATGGACGCCCGGCCTCGGGGGACAGAGAGTGGCGAGAGAGCGGGCAATCCGCGGAGACCCCAGCACATCCCCATCACTCCCCATATACACACCCACAGACAAACTCGTCTAATTCGACGGGGCGACCCATTCGAGGCGAGCTTGCGAGAGATGTGCACTCTCTAATCCAATCACAGCGATCCCGCACTCATAACAACACAATAGTGGCGAATGAGCGGTCCCGTAGTGGTCCCCGGGGAGATACAGTAACTGGGGGGTAATCGTACCTGCATCCTCTGGCGCCGCGGGGTCGTGAACGTTGGCGAGAATGAAGGAGAATAGCTTTGTGAACTGAGAGGTCATCTCCCCATTGTGGATGGGGCGGTCACACTGTCCGATGCTGCTGCTGCTGCTGCTCTCTCGGACAGTCTGGTGTGCGCAGATGAAGAGGGGAAGAGGGGAAGGAGAGAGAGGGAGTGAGGGGTGCTCAGGTGGTGGGGGCGGGGTCTCGCTTCTCCCCCTCCTCCTCCTCCTCCTGCTCCACTAACGCTATTTATCGCGGTCGTCGACGGGGCGCGGTGAGAGAAGCTAGGGTGAGAGAGAAACACGCCACTGCCCCGCAAGGCATTTATGCAAATTACGCCAGACAGCAATGTTTACAACACGGCGGTTTTGCTGCGCGAATGTGAGATGAGGGTAATGCAATCTATTCGATGGCGGCAGCTCTCGCACACCCTGGAGGCTATTGTGTCGCATTGTCTTTTTGATTGCTTCGTTTGCGGGGTGCGAGTGAGACAAAACGCATCCTTCTTCCTTATGCGAGCGCCGATTCAATTCCATCCCAGCATATCACTATAGCCGTCTCTCCGACGAAAACTCAAAACATTTGCATCTTCTCGGTGATGCAATAAACTCGCCCTCTCTACTAGAGTAGGCGCCTCGGATACTACAGCACACACATACACACACTTCTGCCACTGTAGATGGAGACATTTCGCAACTTAAAAGAGTGTGTAATCTGTTAAACACTAATATGTCACGTAATGCGAGCTAGTACATGTTGACGATTGTTGATGTGTGTATATATGTGGCTGGGAAAAGGTGGGGATGCGGTGATAACAAGACTAATCTGCGAAGGGGATTCGCGCCCGACAATTGGCTCATACAGCTCAAACACAAACACAATCACACTCATTTCCCGCCAGAGATATGCAAGACCAAAAAGGGCAGGAGAGCGAGGGTTGTGTGTATGTGTGAGAGATGGAGGGAGGGAGCGAGGGAGAGAGAGAGAGAGAGAGAGAGAGAGAGAGAGAGAGAGAGAGAAAGAGACAAAGAGGGGGAGAGACATTGGCTAATGCATGTGACATGCGAATTCCGTTTCAATGCGACCCGACGTTTCATTTTTCCTTTCTCGATTGATGGAGTCAAGCCCCATTTGTTCCTTGATTCGCTTATTGTATTTATATATTCCCCGCGACGTTCGCTTCCGGACATTTTCTTCCATTTTTTATTACGAATTCTGACCCCTAGGAAATGCTAAAAATGTGGAGGGGTGCAGTGACCACGCAAATTAAAGAATTAGCAGATTCGCATGTGTATGTATGTATTGCAGAGGGTGATTACAAGAGAGGGAGAAAGAGAAAGAGAGAGAGAGAGGGGGGAGAGAGAGAGGGAAGAGAGAGAGGGGGGAAGAGAGAAGAGAGAAAGCGATGCGCGAGGGGAGAGAGCGTGGGACGAGGAATCAGTCTCAATTTGCATAATTTATAGCCCGCAGGCGCCACTGCGTCGTTTGCCGGAAACAATTAGCGCCCGCCACCGTCAATTGTTTCACCCACTGATACGTTTTTTTTCTGCTGCGTTGTTTCCCCTTATCATGGGGTGATTGTCGATTGGATAGGAATAGAAAGGACAAGTGAGGGAACTATTCCCGTAGCAGCGGAAAGGACGACGGAACTGGCGATAATTGAAAAGTATCGAAGGAAATTAGAATAGAACGAGAAATGGCAGAAAAGGGGACTGTAAGAGAACATAGAGCATAGGGATATATCAATCTGTCCAAGGTATATAGTATATCCAGGTGATGCATTCTGGAGACTCTATATTTATGAACTCTATACTGATCCGTCAACTTTATAATAATCTTCAAGCATATTACAGTCTTGAAAAAAATAATCGTGAAATGCATGCAATGAAATACTCACCCAGGTATCGGTATCTCTGCTGAGGATGTTCGTCCTTCCACCCTCCACTGCACACTCCACACAAGAAGAGGAGAAGGAGCAGGAGCAGACGGAGCACGCACGCCATCCTACACACCTACACTGCAAAGAGCACACATTGTGAAAGTCACGTGGAATGAGTGGAACAGGCTAATGTGAGAGTGGATTAGGCGCTGGTGTACTGACCGTATGGGGTATAGTGTGGAATGGGGGACAGGTGCGTGAGAGGAAAGTGTCACCACATTACATCGAGGCGAGAATGGGCTTGAAACGACACTCGACACTCATACGCGCACTCAGCTAACTACACTTATGGAGAAACACGGGAAAACAATCGGCTACGCGCCCACCCATATTCTGAAGCACGAGAGAGGGAGAGAGAGAGAGAGAGAGAGAGAGAGAGAGAAGGAGGGAGAGGATATGCGACCCGACGCTGGGATTTATGGCTCATGAATTGGCGACAAACGGGTGGAGGGGTTCTATGGAGTGGAATGAGCAATCTGACCTCCCAGATGCAGTGTGTGGATGGAAGGGCGAGAATAATTGGATGGAAGAAGGCTGACGGCAAACTCATTTACTCCCACCCAAGCCAGCCCGCCCAGGATACGACTTTGATTTCCTATTCTGTCGCCTCGCGCGAAAGAGTGTACGGAAGGAAGAGAGGCAGACATAGCTATCTCCTCTCGAGATCAGTGGCTGTTGCGAAACTACTACAGTATTTTAGTACTTGGCTGTTATAGATTCTATTCTAAAGAAAATAAATAAAGAGGGGTGGGGTGTTGTGAGAGAGTGCGCGAAGAGAGGGCTACTGTAGCAGTGGAGAGTCGGGCATGCGTGAGAGTGTGCAACTAATGAGAGGAGGGAGGGACGGGAGAAGAGAAGAGACGACACACAAATCAAATCACACATGAAACAGACGGAATATGGACCGACTCTCGCCATCGCACTTCACTACCCATCACATCAAGGAAAGGAAAGGGACTGGCGAGACCAGCACACTGAAGCTATCTATCATAACATCTTGCTGTAGGGACCACAATGAGTATTTCTAAAATTAGGATGTGGTTTAGCAGTTTGTATAATAATGTAGATTGTTTCAAGCTGATTTCGAAAATATATAATGTTCATAGGGTTCATCGTTCACTTTGCGCTCTAATTCCGCGCGGCGCGCGCGCAGCTGAGCGGGCTCTCACATAGGGAAAGTGCAACAGAGGGCGGCTAGATCAAAGCACTGATGACGTCATTAATAGTTGAATTATGAATATAATCGTTTCTAATAGTAGCACTATGCTTTGTTTGATTGTAATCAATCAGTACTCGATGAAATACGTCTCTTATGACACCATTTTTCATTACTCATTTAGGGCAATTTAGGGCAGTGGCGGCTAGATCAAAGAAATATGACGTCATCATATCACTGTTTATCGATTTTCATTACTTTACGGGGCACGTTTTCCCATAAATCGAATACCGTTGGAATCAGCGCGGAAGGACGAATCGTTCTACGCTAATAAGAGCAAGTAACGCGTCCAGTCAGAAAATGTTACATGATTCCGACACAAACTCTACACCTCACGTTGCGGTCCCTAATCTTGCTGTTCAGAAGACGTTGCTCCTTCACAAACCATATCCATCTAATGTAGAATCGAATGTTGAAGAATGTAAAACAAGATAGGAATGAACCGACGACTATGGAAAGGGATTGATGGAATTGTGGGTGGAGGGATTGGAGCATGAGGCGATAATGAGTGAATAGAGAGGAGAGGAAGGGGGAGGGTGATCAAGGGAGGGTCATCAACGGAGCGGAAGGAATAGGAAGAGTGTGGACGGAGGCACACACACGCATAGACACTTGATTAGCAGCTTGATCAGATGGGGTGAGGGGGAAAGAGATTAGTGAGAGGGACAATGCACAGAGGATTACGGAAGAGAGACATTCAAGGTAGCCAGTAAATAGACGTGACTTCTAAATGAGATTTGTGAAATGCTGAAATGTGATACGTGGCGATGGCGAATATATGCAAAGGTACTTCGTAAAAATGAAACAACACGTAGTTTGCGTATTTTACACACATGTTTTGAAAGTTATTCCGTTGATAGATGAATGTGAGTCTTTGTTCTCAAAATTCTATCTTGTTTCATCTTGTGAACCACATTCACTCTTTCAGGTTGAAAAATGACAGGAACTGGTTTTGTGTGGAAGAGTCGCTCCCGTATTTCAGCGGATATAGCCATATGGCAGCTACTCTGGTTGCTCTGGATCCGGCGAAGAAAACAATATTTATGTTCAATCGTTCAATAGCCAACAAAATTATGACAAAACATAGAATAGAATCTTTTTTTCACATGGCTACGGTGTTTTGTAAGTATTTGGTAAGTAGTGTCCTCCTATGATGAAAGGTCATATATATATATATATATATATATATATATATATATATATATATATATATATATCAATCAATCAATCAATCAATCATTTATCCAGAATCGCTATATCCTGACTATACAACAAGTGCATACGGTACACCATAAGGGCTAAGCGCTGGGAGAAACACAGTTTAGCAACGGGGATGGTAGGGTCGAAGGTCGAAAGTCGATATTAGATGTGTTCCTTTCCTTCCATTATAATCCACAATAGTAACTCCGCGGGCTAAGAAGACAGCGTTCTCATGAGCTATTCCCCGCCTTGCTCAAGGGTACTGGGGGAAGATCATTTCGACCCGACCGCGCGATGCGAGAGAGGAAGAAATAATAACAATAATAATAATTTTTATAATATACATATATATATATATATATATATATATATATATATATATATATATATATATATATATATGTATATTATAAAAAAATTATATTAATTTATGAAATTTTCTAACAATTTACTTGCCAACTAACGTTTGTTTTTCGATGATGATAGTTTTATGACACAAAACTCATCTTCCTCATCTTCTGCATTGAGCTCTCTTTTTTATTGATACTGAGAGTTCGTGGTGGTTAGTGACAGAAATTAGTAGCAACTTCTGCCTTTGAATCATTCGCCTGTTTTGGCCGCTGTTATTGTTTCACTAGTCTTCATTAAAGTTCCCGCCCATTCAGTTCAAATTATCCCGCACCATTCGTGCGCCATGGTGATTTTGCACCGGTCGCGCGCAAGCAGTGCAATTTAGAGAATATACGAAAGCAATCCTTAAATCGATGCCCTAGTCATCCAACATGATGCAGATCGCGCAAATTGTTTGCCACAACGAACACAATGTGCTTGCGAGCATGTGTTCCTAGAGAACTGGAGAGAACTGTAAAATAACATATCATTTCGATACTTTGCTGATGATATTTTACTACTGTTTTATAATGAAATACGACATCTGAATATGATTCTGAGAGAGACAATCATACTGCTTCATTTTACAGATGTATCACATTCTTTTTTAACGTACGTCATTCGTGCATTGAAAGACGGCAGAACGTGAAATGTGATGGAGATGATACTAGAGTGAGTGACGAGCGAGTGAGTGAGTGAGTGAGTGAGTGAGTGAGTGAGTGAGTATTCTAATCCCAGGGCAATCGGGTGTGAACTGATGGTGGGTCACCTCACTCACCCATATATATTCTGACTTCCGCTGATAGATATATGCAGTTTGGTACAGTTTGAATTTGCATTAACATATTTATAAATGAGTTGATGTTTGCGTTTGTTCTAGGTTGATCGGTTGTATCCCTCTCTGCCCATGCCCTAATCAGTCTCTTCCTCCTGTTTACTCTATATCATCAGACCTGCATTCATTTTCGAATAACTGGAATAACACCGTCTTCGCATCTTCTCGATTCGATGCACGAGCAATCGCCTGTCACCCGCAGTTCTCTTTCTCCTCCGTCTCTCCACTGTCTCGCATTCCTCTTCTTCACTTCCACTACTCTTCATCTTCGCGCTCGAGCTGCTTCATTTGCATATCTCATCTTGGTCGTATTTCATTTCGCATCTCTCTTGCGCGGCAGATATAAGCCCTGTCTCCAGATAGTCGAACTGTCGGTGTTCTGTATACGGTGTGTTGTGTATTGTGTAGGGATAAACACTTGCACTCTCACAAATCGAGTTGGATGGTTGATGTGATGTGTACAAATGCATGCGTCTCGCCTCCAGCTCGTCTTCCTTTCTTCCAGCCTCCACACTCTGTCACTTTTGAGAAATGAAGGGGAAAACAAGGCGAGTGAACCCCTGTCTCTTGAACATCGTTCTCGCAGATTCGACTCGTCTTCAATTCTATTCTGCTCGGTTGCCCCCGGTAATCACTTTCCATATGCACTCCTCCACCTCCTTCTTCTCCTCTCCCTCGCGCCTCTCTCCTCCCTCACAATTGACCGCTTATTTATAATGAATATTCACAGAGAGTTTGCAGTGTACGCCTCACTTCGTCTTGTAATGAATGATACGTGGAGTGTGTGGTGTTTCTGTGTTTCCACTCGGATGACGTCTTGTGATTCCTGGGAGACGTTGGTGTCCGAATGGATTCTTCCAGATTCGCCTCTCTCTCACACACACCCAGGGGGCCACTTGCTCTCCCCTACATTCCCACATTCCTTTCAATTCAACCTTCGCTTTCTGCTTCTTCGACTTTCTATCACATATTCTTCCTTCTCTCCCGTTTTGTTTGTGTCCGCAAGTTGTAATTCTGCTACTCCTCTACTCATACTTCCCGCATGCATTCACTCTCGCAGCGCCTTTATGTGAAACGCGCGAATGTTGAAACTTATCTGACGTCACTTCCGGCGGAGACAATGAAACTGGAGGCTGACCTCTATTGGTTTCAGGCGATGAGGCGTCAACTTCTTGGTAGACAATTAGTGTAATTGGAAAAGTGAATTCGATTGTGCGGGGTTGCGTGTGCTGGGTGTCTCCGACGTCTCTCTCTCTCCCTCCCACTTCACTCTCTCTCTTTCTCTCTCTTCCTCCCCTCCTCTATCCTGATCCTTTCTCTCTCACACCCATGTCATATGCGGCAATGGCTTTAGATGTGTGAGTGTATCGCGAGTACTGCCAGTACATCCATTCTAATTTCAATTCACCTCCCTATTTGAGAGTTTTACGGTTTCGCGCCGCATCTATAAAAGGCGCATCCGATTGTTGCCCAGCCCAACAACGGAGCCGTGTCTCTCAAACAATACGTTTCACTGTGGCAGGCGTTCTGTAGCTTCTTCAATCCGAGCACTTAGCTGCCATGGTATCGAGTGTCGTGTGCGGGCTTTCTCCGAAACCGGAGTCGCTCCTCTGTCCGCTTACTATCTAACATCGTCAGAGTCGCTCCTCCCCGAATACACAACCGTTTATATGCTATTAGCACACGTCCCCGTCGCGCCATGCCTTGATGTTTCGTGTGGTGCACTCGAACATTCCATCATTCCATCTCCTCTCCTCCCTTTCCTGCATATCCAGACCTCATTTCAGGAGACGCGCGAGTCGAGGATGGAGCGCTCCGTCACACGCCCGCTTACCTCCGCTCCTTCCTCCTTTCCTCATGTATTTTATCTCTCACATCTTTTCATTCTGCACATCACGGTTTCGTGTGTTGAACCGATCCTAATGAGCTCGTTATTTTCTCACTTGGCTGCGCAAACCGATCCCGCCCTGTCTTTTTTCGACGTTCCTTTTGTTTCGTGGCGTTGCATTGGCCGACAACAATCGTCGTCATTGTGTGTACGGTGTCGCGTCGTGCTCGGCGGTGCTTCTGATCGCCTGCTCGCTTTCAGGTAACACACAGATGGCGCGCGGTTGCTTCGCCCTCGTCGGACTCGTCTTCCTCGTCTCAGGTGGGAACAGGGGTAGAAGGGGAGAGGGAAGGGCGTGCGAGCAGCGCCAGCCGTTGCGAGCCAATCCACGCCGGATTGCCGCGTCACCACCCCCAAACGCCCTCTTGTTTGTGTGTGCACGTGAGAAACGCGCGTGCAAACTGGATTAACCCAAGATGGAGGGAGGGACTCGTAGAAGTTTTCAAAACGTCAATATCTTCTTTTATAGTTTCGGCGCAGCAGGATAAGCGGAATGAGTTCAGCCGCGATTTCCTGCACTTTGGAAAGCGGGCTGCGGCGCCTCTGAAGAGGGATCTGGTGAGTCTAGTTTACGTCGAAGAAATGGAAAAATGTTGGGCTATGTTACAGTATGACCGAGACATCATGAGTTTCGGAAAGCGGTCGCCGGGACTCGACAGGGACTTTATGTCGTTCGGAAAGAGGGGAGAGGTGAGGGATGGAGTGGATGGAAAGAGGAGGAGGAGATGGGTGATTGCAGTTCGACCGCGAGATGATGGCATTCGGAAAGCGAGGCGAGTTCGACAGAGATTTCCTCGCGTTCGGGAAGAGGGGCGAGATGATGAAGAAGGTGAGCAGCAATTCTCTTCTCACTCTTCTTCTCTTTTCCTTTCACTCTGTCAATCTTTATTATTTTATCGCTCTTTGCAGGACCTCGACCGTGATTTCATGGCTTTCGGCAAAAGAAGCGGCGATCTCGAGAGAAACTTCCTCTCGTTCGGAAGGTAAGAATAGCTAAAACAAATCATTAGGCGCGTTATATTTACGCTCATCTAGAGTCTTATACCGGCCAATGGGTTCGGTACAGTTCTAATGAGACAACATTAGTACGGGGATTGATCGAATAATGCGCAGTTCTAAGTGTAATGGGTAAGTGGAGTGGAACGCACATGGAAAGGAAGCTCTCATATGTTTCCACGCACAACCACCCCTACTTAAGATCCCATTCACACACAGATCAATGGCTACTATTTGTATATAAAACAATAGCTTGTGTTTCAGTCCCACTAACTGATATGTTTTCAGAAAGTAGGCAAACGATCTCCTCATCTAGATGATAGCAGCCGCTGATGCCCGCGCCACTCTCGCCCCGCCCCCTCTCGCCCCGCCCCCTCTCGCCCCGCCCCTCTCACCCCGTCCCTCAACTTGGCCCCTTTTATGATAACGATTTCATCCTCTCCTGTGTGTGAGTGTGTGTGAAGGCGATTCACATGTAATTTAATTATGTTATAACAATGTTGAACGTCGGTGTACGATGGGTACTGGATAAAGTGTGGAATGTGAACGTGAATATTGTGTATGATGCGAAGAATGAGAAGTTATGAAGTGTGGTGTGGAAGAAAGATAGGAGAGAAAGACTCCGCTTTCATTTCTTCTATGAACTGTGTCATAATGGTTGTAGTATGACGTATCCAAGTACACAATCACAATACTTCTTTGGAAATTAAAGTGGTGTTAGGGAAAGCATGCTTCATATTTCTCCCAAGACGTAAACTCATTTTCATAACTTCATTAAGAATGAAAAAAATGGCAATTTTATGTGGTCAGAGGGAGCAGAGGAATTATTCATGAAATGACAAGCAAGGAGAGGGGCCGCCAGTTGATGAAGTCTGACTGACTTTTTATTCGTACCGATATAGATAACAACGTTTAAAGAAACGATTTGATCGCTTCATAAGGTGAAATGCATAAGTCAAGAATTCTTATTAATTATTGAAACGTCGCATCGGAACTACTGTAGTAAATATGTGATAGGTATGTGTGAGTTTATTTTCAATCAATCAATCAATCATTTATCCAGAATCGCTATATCCTGACTATACAACAAGTGCATACGGTACACCACAAGAGCTAAGCGCTGGGAGAAACACAGTTTAGCAACAGGGATGGTAGGGTCGAAGGTCGAAAGTCGATATTAGATCGACATTCAGTCGATAGTCATTCGATTTCCTTTCCATAATCCATTAGAATTAGATACCATTATAGACGATAGTGGGGCTCCGGGTGTTCCTTTCCTTCCATTATAATCCACAATAGTAACTCGGCGGGCTAGAAAGACAGCGTTCTCATGAGCTATTCCCGGCCTTGCTCAAGGGTACTGGGGGAAGATCATTTCGACCCGACCGCGCGATGCGAGAGAGGAAGAAATAATTTATTTTCGTATAGTGTATTTCCTGCTGAATATTCAAACAACATGCATATGTTACAGTAGTAAATACATGCAATGTGTGGGTTCACATTATTTGTTGTTGATGTGGAGAAGGATTGTCTTGGAAGGAGCATCGGTCTCCTTGGCTCTCTTCCAAGCACGAAGAGCACTAGCCTCACCATTCCAACGAGAACCCACCTGAAGAGACAGAGAAAAAGAAAGAGAGAGGAGGAGAGAAGTACATTTGCCAATTCATATACTTAGTGCGTGCCGCCATAAAAAGATAAAAGATGCGAATGCGACAATTGAAACCGTGTGCGGTGACAGTGAGAGAGTGCGGGATATTGTGGTTTATGATGTGCTATATTTACGGCATAAACACGTAAGAGAGAGGTGGAATGGGCAATAAAGTGGAGAGGGCAGTAGCAACAATAGTAGAAGGAAAGGGAGAATGCGAAGAGGGGAGTACCTGGACATACGCAATCAGGATCTGGTCGGTAGCAGATGCGACCGAGAGGGATTTCAGGGTAACCTAAACAAATCTACCCTTTCTCCCTCTCGCCTCTCTCTCTCTCTCTCTCTCTCTCTCTCTCTCTCTCTCTCTCTCTGTGTCTTTCTCTCACTACAGTCTCGTTTCCGGGGAGAAGGATGTCAACTCCGTCCTGGATCATAATGCGTGCGTTCGAAGTGCACTTTACCTAAAAATGAAAGCGTATACGTAATGTGGTGTATGATGCCTTGAATAGAATGGGCTGCTTGGAGTGATTCTGTAGATGAATGTCCGATGACCAGGACGCACCCTTCACCTATAAACAACATCTCCTCACATCCCCTCATTTTTGATTGATGAAAAAAAATCCCTTCAAACGTGTTATGCCCTCTACTTTACCTCGATGTACTTGTCTGGAATGACAACGAGTTCCTTGCCGCCCTTGTCGAATGGAACGAATTCCGCACTCATGTCTCTCCACACACAGCCACACCCGCGGTAAAGAAAACAACAAATGACGTCGTGGTAATGGTGTTTTTGACATTTGCAATACGGTCTCCGCTTAGACAGAAGTTCTTATATGAATGAAAAATTGCTAAAAGTATTTCGATAATAATTAATACATATGCGGAGACGCGCGGGGAAGCGGACATGGTAGTCAGGATCGCTAGCTTGAGGATTGGAACACTTTTGGCACCACAAGTGGACTTCGTACCTTGTGATCATTTACAACCGGAACATTATTTTGCGAATTAGTGTCACCACGAAATCATAGATATTGATGATGGGAACGCCAGAGCGCGTTCAGTTAAAGGAGAGGTGTGCGGAATAATAACATGAAGTCGACATAGTTAGTATCGATATGGCGATCAAATTGAAACCAAAATAAAAAAAATCTACCAATTAATATAAATGTGATATAAAATGAAATAGCACCATGAAAATCAGGCAGTTCGTCAGTTTTTCGTGTTGAGGTACAAACTTGGCACCATTTGACACGAGTTTCCAATGGGAATTCGTTTTCGAAATTGGTCCTTCCACGAAGTACGGAAACTTTGTATCGTCATTTTTTGACGTGTGACAACAGTGATCATTTCATTTCACCACTCCGCACTCCTCTCCTTTAAACTGCGTTTACTACACCGCTACCGCGCTAAACTTGACATATGAGATATATATAAATATGAGTGACCGGCCAGGGCGATTTTGTTTTGTACATGTAATTATCATGTTTGCAATTCCAAATGAACATTAGCTATATGTGAACTAACTTTCTCCTATCCCCTTTTCCTATTTTCAATTCAAGGTAGTAAAACAAATTTTCGAAAATAAAATAGTACGAACTGTGTAATTCCATTCCAATAGCAAAATTAAATGTCTTTTGCGATTTAGTCTCACCACGAAATCATTCAGCTGACACGGGCGGTGCATAAGCGTCAGCAATGTTCATAAAGTTGATATTACATGAGTAACGATTTTCTTGATTATTGATTGTTTTCATTTTGCGCCGTGTTCTTCTCTTGGACGGTCGCCGCTTATTTCTTGAGTGGTTGTCTTATTTTTTGATTGGGTGACGTCTATTGTCGCGTTTTTGAGTTTTCAAAATTACAGGCCATTTTTGTCGCAGCATTGTTTCCTTAGTTCTTAAATCCAAAAATAGTATGTTCTAAAATCGTGAAGTTTTCCAACAATGTAGCTTTTTTCCATATAATGATCAATTCTGATTATTAGATGGTGACTTTGGTGGGATTACGTGGTTGTTCGGTTGTTGTTGACCCCTGTTTATCGTTCGAGCGTTCGTCTTAATTTGTATTATGAAAACTGTTTTATATTCGTTGCAATTTCAGTAATTATGTCTCGCCACCCCACCGCCGTGGTGCTTCCCGAGCCGATCAACGTCTCCCCGCTGATCCGCTTCGGAAGGTGGGCTGCCCTCGGACTCGGAGTCGTCTACGGTCAGCTTCATTTAAATTTTTCATGCATTCGTGGTATGTTTATTTAACTGTTACGTTCCAGGATTCGTCCGTCTCCAGCAGATCTCTGCTCACCACGCTGACCTCAGGGAGTGGGAGCACGAGAAGGCCGTCGCCAAGGCCCAGGAGGACGCCAAGCAGAAGAAGTGGCTCGCCAAGGACGAGATGCGCTACCTCATGGGAGTGAGTAGTTTTGTGGCTATAACCGAAATTATCTTATCTGCGTTTTTGTTTCATGTGTGGTGTTTGTTATCACGTTTGATCATCTTCTCGTTTTATCACACAAGTTCTAAAACTGTTTACTCATTAGCGTTAATAATATGTGAGGGCTGCGTGTTATGTTCTGCATATGTCGTTTTCAGGTTGTCGGCATCTCGTTCGAGGAGGGAAAGAAGCAGTTCGGAGTTGCCGATCTGTACAAGGACGACTAAACTATATCATTTGTTTGTACTTGTATTGCACGAATAGCCAGAGTTTAGTAAACGGAATACTAATTCATCGTCTTTGATGTTCCTGGGAGAAGGGGGGGCTAATGTGTGGTGCAGAATTTAATGAATTGGAAAGTAGAAGAGTAGGAAGACATTACTTGAATATTCGCTCCTTCCTTTCAGCCTGAATGAGGCTTTCATTCTGCAAACATGGCGTGGGCACGTGTATCGCATAGGCAATAATGATGATGTAGGATGTCTCGCTGCCTCACAATCAGCCATATTAGCTCGCTTCGACGATCGCGCTGCGTTATTTCTTCTCCTCCGAGATAACCTCTACTTAGTCCCCGTTCTGCGTCCTACCTACCTGTAACATGAATTGTTTCTAATATCAGCGCATTCTCACTTACGTTTTGTTTTGGCTAGCGAGTCACGTATGTAGCATATTGGCATGGTAACACGGTATGTAAGAATAGGTAAGTGTGAGCGGACACTGTAGCTGGCTGACAAGCAATCATTCTCTTTTCTATCACTGATTGTGTCCCTCCCATTCTACACTACCTGTAAACCGTTATTCGAATACCGTACAGCTCCCCTAGTTACAGTATGTGTCTTGCTCTAGTTCCTACGTTCTTGAGCATCCAATCAACGTAGTTTTCCACCTAATGGGTTGCCATGTAAATATTGCACACGAGAGCGTTCATATTACATCGCTGAGGTTTTGAACATTCATTCAAATGCCACTCTTTGTTTTTTGTTAGTTTTATTGTTCTCTTCCTACCTTCAAACGGAAGTAAGTTGTGTGTTTCTGATAATCGTAGGTTTACATGGTTCCCGAGGGGCTCGATAATGCCTTACTTCATTTGCTATGCGCATCTTCATTTGTATGTGGCTCGCTACACTCAACGGTCATGACCTTCTTGCACTGTTGATTCATTAAATTTCTTTATCTCTCTCCCTCTCCCCCTCTCTTCCCTCTTTCCTCTTCCCGTCTTTCTCTCCATCGCTCTTTCTCTCTTTCTCTCTCCTGTCTCTCCCTTCATCATAATATTCGCCTCTTCCTCTCCTTCTCGTCTCCAGTTTCACTGTTTTCCATTCCCAGCTTTTCTCCACGTGTCTCCATTTGTTTTCATCATTTTATTTCTATCGGTTCGCGTATGTCTAGCTATTGTGGTATTGATCGGTGTCGACGTCGTCTACCGTACTCGACACGAGCTCCATTGTAGATGTAGTGGTTGCGTGATATGATTGATGGTGGTAGGTAGGTGTGTGCGAGAGTGAGGCAGTGAGAGAAGGAGGGAAGGAGGGAGGGATCTCGAGTCGGAATGTCACTTTGTCGTTTCCACCGGCGTTAGACAATCGACCAGGTTGCGTGATAGGTGCGATGCGTTCTGTCCTTTCCCATTTCCTCAATAGAATTGCCGCCAGTGCGTGTGCATTCTGCACCGCGTCTCCGCAATGCAATATGTTCAGGTTTTTCCAAATATGGACAAGTAACAAACCGCGTAACACTGTTATGGCTCCTCGTAGCTGCCGAGGTAGCTGTCTAATTTGATGGAATGATGTGGTGTGGGTGATGCAGCTATTCTCTATCTCTCTCTCTCTCTCTCTCTCTCTCTCTCTCTCTATCTTCTCCTCCTCCCTCTCTCCTCTCCCACTATCACATTCCATGCTGGCTCTCCTGCTCAGTAATTACGACTTGTATTCGTGTCTCGTCTCGTCGTTTTTGACGCGGCAGGTGGTGTTCGCTTCGCCACTCGACACTCTTTGTCGCATGTGAACTTGAGCTCGAAAAATGAGCGGTTTCACTCCCTGTAGTTAACTTCTGCCTTGTTCATGCGATCGCATTGCACCGCGTTGTCTCTGGAACAGACTTCTTGCATCCGTGGAAGCGGGGCACATTTGCCCTGAACGACTCTCGTGTTATGGGAATAGACGAGCGCTCATTAGCCAGCTCAGTCAGTCTCAATAGTCCTGAATGGACGACCAACAGGCGTGAAGAGACATCGATTGACATTCAGAGTATGAGGGGGAGGTGTGTCCTGCTAGGGTACGGTCAGTGGAACGTTAGACGGTGAGAACATCAACTGCACTTGGCTCGACCAGGCTATTGTTTGCCAGAGGGGCTACCTCTCTACCTGTCGGCTTTGCGTGAAGGGCAGGCATAAGTCAATCAGAGTAGTGACGCCGTCGATATTCGCCTCCGCCCTGCCCTCCCTGTGTAATTGTATGCTATGCGTGTCTATGACTACCTATCCGCCAACACTCCCGCTCTCTACAATATCCCGTTATTTCTAATTGCGTACAGTGTTGTTGAATTTGCGGCTATTCATTATTTGAGCCCCTGGGGCGAGGCTCGTGCATCGATCTCACATCCCACGTCCCACCCTTCTCCCCTTTCTTCATTTCCTCGAGTCACACCCTTTCTGCTTTCTTACAGATCCCATTGATCCTAGGATCTGATTGGTTTCGTTATTATAATGTACTATTGACATTCAATTGAGAGACTCATGAGTCAGGTACTCTTTCAGTGATCCGAGAGGAGTGATGGGTTTGTGTCAGTCAGAAGAGGAGAAGAAGGATGTGAAGGCGTCCAAAGCGATCGACAAACAGCTCAACCAGACAAAGGCCATCGACGAGAAGACAGTGAAGCTGCTGCTGCTCGGTGAGTGGAGAGAGAGAGAGAGAGAGAGAGAGAGAGAGAGAGAAGAGAGAGAGAGAAGAGAGAGAGATAAGGTAATAGACCTAATAACAACCACGTTGTATTCATTTTTATTGACTCTTTCTCTATTTCCGTAGTGTTTGGTGACGCCGATCACTGTAGCAAACATGAATCTGAAAATACTGTTTACACCTCACAATACTCGCCTAATTGTTCAAGCACAAAATGTGCGCGGCTCTAATCAACTGCCGCGCGAATTGGTTTGCATTTTCTAAAGCGGCAGGAAAACGCGGCTATCCGAGAAGCGGACGAATAAGGAACTATTTTGTGACACTGACGCAAAGGGCAAAGATGGAACTGTGATAAAAGGAAATGACTAATTACTGCACTTCATTACGTCTATTTCAGGCGCAGGAGAATGCGGGAAAAGCACTGTGATGAAGCAAATGAGGTGAGAAAGAGAGCATCGAGTAGAGTAGAGTATAGTGTATAGTGCTTGTGTTGTATGTTGTCTGAATGAATTGATACTATTGATAACGTGCGACTTCAGAATTCTTCACAACAATGGCTTCAGCGAGGACGAGATGAATCAGCAGAAAAGTGAGTATGCAGCCTGAGTGAGTGAGGGAGTGAGTGATTGTTGTGTTTCAGGTGTTGTGTACAACAACACAGTGAGTGCGATGTACTCGCTCATCAAAGTCATGGGCACGTCATCCATACCATTCACAGACCCGAAGCGAGAGGCGAGTCCCTACTACTCTACAGTACACTGTACACATCATGCCATTCGTGGCTCGCACTTTTATGTCTTGGCAACTCGCGTTCTCTCATATACATATATATACACCTGCCAACCTTGAGAGATTTAGCCTCGCTGATAACAGTTGTTTTATTAGTCAGTGTAATGGTATTGCTGCCGGAATTGCATGCACTTCATACCAGAGTATTGTTAAAAGTCTGTATTATACTGGTTACTAATACCCACTGATGACTGACTGACAGACACATGTGATCCCAGACGTATATGGTTTAGAGTACATTTCTGAGATGAGCGAAAGGCGACGATCAATTAGCGAATTCCGTGAATACATTACTTTATCTGATAATCTGATTTACCTAAGACCTAGCCTTTAGAGTCTATAGATAGGGAGCAGGAGAGATTCACTCTGGAGAGCGCGGCATTCGGACAATGTACATGAATAGATGACATCCGAACTCCGGAAACGGGCGAAATCCAAATATCATTTACGTAGATAGTAGGTAGATATTGTAGCAGGAGTTTGACGCAATAGCAACATGGAAAGAGCTACAAACACTACTTAGGCAATCTATGATAGAGTAATAGAAACAAGAAAATGGGGGTTGTTGGATACTTGCGAAGTTCGTTTTTTTTTCAATTTCGTTTGTTAATCATTACGTAATAACAAACCACAAAAGTTATTACCGATAGTTAATAACAAACCATTAACGATAGATAGCTAATTGAGTGTGTTGTAGATGGACGCGAAGACAGTGAACGAGGTGGTGAAGCAAGCTCGGGAGAGCGAGCCGATCACAGCAGATGTGGCTGCCGCGATCGGACGACTGTGGGCAGACGGGGCAGTGAAGAAGACATACGAGAGCAAGCGGCTGGAAGTACACCTACACGAGAGCAGCAAGTAGTGAGTGGGAGAGGAGGGGAGACCGACACAGTCTCATACACACAAATCAAGGATGACACACCATGCCATTGCAGTTTCTTCGAGAACGTCGGTCGGATAGCAGCTGCCGACTACCGCCCCTCGGAACAGGTTACTGCCGCTTCGCAACACTTCTTTATTATTGTTTTATCGTTCAGGATATTCTACTCACTCGTATCAAGACGACGGGTATTGTGGAAGTTGATTTCGAGATCAAAAAAGTGAACTTTCGGTGAGCCCCTCTTTTGCTCTCGAGTTTTTCTGTTACCCAGGGAAATGATGTACAACACAGTACATGTACCGTCTAATTTTTCCAGTTTGGTTGCGACGAGATGCAGAAGTAGCGCTATGGCTTGCAATTAGTCATGTATCTCACGGGAAAATGTGTGATTTCCACGCATACTTTATGTGGATATTAAACGGAACGTGCGAGTGAGCACACAACTGACGTATGTAGGGAGACCGACAGCGGTCACACTTCAAAAACAATCTCTCATCGAACTAGTCATGAAAGTTTAAGGAATAATGCAAATTCTCTAGTATCAGTTTTCACTATCACTTTTGAAGACACTGTTTCAGTGTATTCGACGTGGGAGGACAGCGATCGGAGCGAAAGAAGTGGATCCATTGCTTCGAGAACGTCAACGCAATCATATTCATCGCTGCCCTATCCGAATACGACGAGACACTTTTCGAAGATGCACAGACGGTGAGAGAGAGAGAGAGAGAGAGAAAGAGAGAGAGAGAGAGAGATTTAATTATTTGCATTTGATCGATACAATTAGTTTCTGTTTTGAACTAAATAACCATTTCCTTTAACACGAAGAAACCGTATGAAACTTTTTATGCAAATTAAGCATGGACGCTTCAGAGAGGAACATTTTGAAATTGCACGTTTCGTAATGAAATCAAACATCGAATAAGTTGATTTGCGTGATAATATTTTCTCCGATCCTGGGTTCTTACCGTTTCATAGAAATGCGTGTGTTCCTTTTCATGTGTTTCTTGTCTCCTCATTCGTATGATGTAGGTAGTTGAAACTCGCCCCTCCTTTCTCGACCACGTCTTTCCATTTAACAAGGAAAATTAAGAAGGGGTGTACAAGCTTGAGTTTCTAGTACGCAACTCATCTAATAAGTGCGTATTCACATTCTGACGTACGCAAAACGTCTAGCGGACACTCATTGAATACGTGATGGAGTTTCGAGAAGCGGAACAGTAGAGTAGTCTCAATTATCGGGTCGTTTCTCTAATACCCTAATTTGTTTCCGAATATATCATGTCATGTGAGAATAATGCAATTTGCTCAAATGTTAGAGAGAAATAGAAATAGAATGGGAAAGTGAGAGAGGGAGGACTGCGCACCAATTTCCCCTCGTCCTCGCCATTTTTGATGATTCTGGTGTTGGATCAGCTATTATGAGGGATAGTGATGAGCTGTGAATTGTGCGGAGGCTCATGGAACGAGATAAAAAGCGGACAAAAAGGACAAAAAACAACTCTCAATATGTCTGTACCAGAGAAAAAAAACTAGTAGGTTTGAAAAGTATGATATTTTAGAATCGTATGGTGGAATCGATGAGACTGTTTGAATCGATCTGCAATTCTCGCTGGTTCATCAACACGTCTATCATTCTGTTCCTCAACAAAAAGGTAAACAGTTAATTGTATCAGGTAATTGTATCTAACATAATGATTAAATTAAATTAAGTTTAAAAACAGCCCGAGGAAAACGATTTTTTTTTATAAAACACGTCATTTTGTGTACGGTGACTCCTTATTGATAAAAGTAAAATGTACTGTGAAGTTTATTGATGTTGATGAGTAATACTTGAAAAAAAAACTTCTATATCTTCAGGATTTGTTTGCTGAGAAAATTCAACACACTCCACTCACTGTTGCATTTCCAGACTATCATGGTACGTTTGACGATAGTTACAAATTACTTGAAAGGACAATACACCGAGCCTATCACGTACCTCGTACGTCATAAATTAGGTTCTTAGGTTCACTATATCACAACACTACGGACTACGGTCTTTAATTCGAACACCTTTCGAATAACAGAAAAAAATATTTTCCATTTGTGTAATTATTGCTGTTTCATTAATAATAACATTCATTGAAATGTTAATGTACTTCTTCTTTATGATAAAGCTTGACTCATTACTAACTGAGATGAAAACAGACTAATATTTGTTAGTTATATTCATTGTACGTGTTTAGTTCGGTTTCGATATAAAAAAGAACTTTTTGTGCAGAACATTTCATTATTAAAAATCAATAATGACATAAGTTTTTTCTAACACATTGTACGTGCTTTGTAGAGGATACTTGTTGACAAGTCTTGTCATTGAAGCTCAACATGTGTGTTCAAAAAAAAGTGCTTGACTGTCGCAAACAATGACATATTTCTCTACTGTAACTCATTCTCACTATGTGTGATCAGAATATGAATATGAATGAAGATAATGAAAGAAAGAGGGATAAGTGTGTTTTTGTATTGCAGGTCCTCAGACATACGACGACAGTGTGGCGTACATCCGAAGCAAATTCGAGGGTCTCAATGCGAATACGAAGAAGACGATTTTCGTGCATCAAACATGCGCTACTGACACCGATCAGGTAAGACATTTTGATGAAGAAAGTCAGACACGATACAAGTTTGCATGATTGTTTACGCTTGAATATGTTTAACGATGACAGTTTCTCACCCTGCCAACGAAAAAGATAAAGAGAATATGTGTATGCCCATTTCAAATCTAAATCTCTAAATGTGTTTTGATTTCAGGTGCAAAAAATCTTGGACTCTGTGATTTCGATGATCGTTCAGCAGAATCTTCATAAGAGCGGTCTCTACTGATCCATCCCATCCATTCCCTATTGTCACCCATCTTGTCCCCTTGCATATTTTGATTCGTCGACGGGTTCAATTCGTCATTTTGTCATCTCGAACTCTATGATTCTCCAAAGACCAGCTAGTTGTTGACGTTATGTTTACAGTTCAACTTGTATGAATTTCAATTGCGTTTATCCACATTTCTGATCGAATATCAATGTGTTTACTTTTATCCCAAATTTATGGCACACACAAAGGCGTTTGCATAAAGTGTTTTTGATGTGTGATTTGGAGGAAGGTGTGGTGTGTGTGCAAGGGGAGGAGGGTATATTGGATTGGGTGGCGAAGGCTCAAAGGACGCATGGACATAAGCCTGCAATATATTGCCTCCATTACACGGCTAGAGTGGCAGAGAAAAAGAGAAGCGGTGCTAGCGGTCGACAATAGTTGCATTAGCACCTCCTATCTCCTCCGCTCCTCCTCTAATTACTGTTATTCCGATAGCGCCTTCGCCTCTACCACCCCATACAGTATCCCTAACTCTATTAGATCGGGGCGTTGTCAACGGCGACAGGCTCGGCCTTGTTTCATATACAACAAATCGAATCGGCCAGCCTTGCCGCTCGCCGCAGTCTACACTCGGCCACACGCGTCAATTACTCCCGCATTGTGTCCGCTTCTCGGTGTCGTCACGTGTACTAGTGAGTGGGCAGAGTGGCCCGAGCAGGTGTGATGGTCCGTTCAGGATGGGCAACTGTGATAGTGCGAGCGCCGATCTCAAGCAGCGCAACCAGAAGATCAATGCCATCATAGAGAAGGACAAACGAACAGATGCCAGTATCATCAAACTGCTCCTCCTTGGTGAGTGTCTATTTGCTTGTCTCATTACCTGTTGCCTGTATCTCTTCCTTTTTCACCCCGCTCTTTTTTTCAGGCGCTGGTGAGAGCGGCAAAAGCACAGTCCTCAAACAGATGAAGTGGGTGTTATAATGAATCATCTTGACTGCGAAATTATAACATTGATGTCAGCGTTTCTAAGTAGACGACAGGTGCCACCTAAGCACACGGCATAATTACATAGTCTGGAGTTTCATTCAATGAATGTGGTGCATGTATGTTCGCTATTTCAGGATCATACATGACAATGGATTCACAGCTACTGAAGTGGAGCAGAAGAAAGTACGAGAGAGAGAGAGAGAGAGAGAGAGAGAGAGAGAGAGAGGGGGGGGGAGGGAGAAAGAGAGGGAGAAAAGAGAAAGTGAAAGAGATGGAAAGGGAGGGAGAGAAAAGGGAAGAGAGATTCCGTGATTCAGGCTGCAGTCTGCGCGAACGTGATCCAATCGATGGGCGCTCTTCTGAATGGAATGCACGAGTTGAAGCTCTTCCTCGCATCTTCTTCTAATCAGGTCCGTATATCACAATCTCACATTCGCATGTTTTCGCATGTTTTCTGAGAGGTGGACGCAACGTTGCGTGTCGTTTGCACAGTCGACGCGCGTTTCCCGCGATGAGTGACAAAAGCCCAAATACAATAACTCGCAAAAGGACCATTGGGTTTGAAGGAGCCTTTGTGGTGTAGGTTAGAAGAAACGGAATAAAATAAATGGTCTCAAGCCAGTGAGTCGAATAAAAACATCTAATGAAAACTAATGAAAGACAACGGTGTTGTTTTTTAAAGGAAAACGCGATTCTCGTGCGGAAGATTCTCGAGAAGAAGGACGAGTTCCAACCGCTTTCCACAGATGTCTACAATGCTATCAAAGCATTGTGGAACGACAAGGTACTCTCTTTACACTTTTTATTCTGAATCTCATGGTACAACATGATGAACCATCACTTTTCGTTTTATTGTTGTCTTATGATCAAAAATTAAAAAAAAAAATCAAAAAAGTTCCTGAACTGTTCAAGGAACTTATGATCACACTTCGAAAAATATTCACATTTCCATATTTGTTTCAGGGCGTTCTTGCAGCCTACGATAGGAGAGATGAATTCTACCTGCACGATTCAGCAAAATAGTCAGTTTCATAATTGTAATAATTGTATTCAGTTTCAAACAGTCCCTCGTCGATATTTGAATTAACGTGAAGAAATGTGATAAGTCAACCATTATAACTACTCAAAGAGCGCAGAGAGCGGAAGGTTATAGCTATACACGCATAGCCGCGTAACACTACAATAAAGTAGTCTTTAGTACCCAGCCCACTCTTTCAAATGACGTTGGTTTTCTATGACTACGCTCATTTCACGGCAAGGAAATAAAAGAATCATGACAAGCATGTAAAATATGGCTAAACAAGGCTGACCTTATTAGGTCCGCAGGGGCTTATCAGTGCAAATGAGCAGCTACTTATTGGAGAAGCCTCAAGTCGGTTCCTAACTACAGAACTGTTTAACCATTCTATGAACTTGCATGTTTTGAACTTTAGAGATCACATTCATTACGTTGGCATTTCGATATGTGTTTCGAGTCGAGAGCGTTCTAAGTGTCATGACTGTATCATGCCCGTTTTATAAATATCACGTGAACTTGCTTATATCACGTTCTATTCATTTTTCATAGTTTCGTAGCGAGTAGTGAATACGGTTATAAATCTGAAGTGAATGTAATTTCTTAAGGATTTTATTCACTATTTAGTTTCATGGATTCTCTGGAAAGGATTCACGATCCTGCGTATGCACCTACAGAACAGGACATATTGCATACGAGGGTAAGAGAGATGAAGAAGGGGAAGGGAGGGAGGGAGGGAGGGAGGAAGAGGGAGAGGGAAGGAGAGAGAGAAAGAAAGGGTGGCGGACGGAAGATGGGAAAGAGGAAGAGAGGGGGAGAGAGAGCGAGAGGGGGAAAGGTAGGGTAGGTGGCGAGACGTGGTAATTGTAGATTGCTACGATGGGAGTGATCGAAGTGACATTTACAATGAAGAACAAGCAATGGCGGTGAGTTGTTTATGTATTCTGCTGGTCACACTTAGTTTACCTGTACTTCTCTCCGTATCTCATGCTTGCTCATATCTATGTCAGCCATCTATACAATGCAATATCAAACTAGCCTATATATGGAATTAATGCCAACAGGCAGTCCTTTACCGCCTTTCCCATTACACATTAATACATTTAGCCAAGCACATTTTATTGTAGACTATCTAACTAACCGGATACGGTCCCGATACAGTTGTCGATTGAATTGTTAGTCTTTTTTTCACACTTCTAACTTCCAAAAACAGATTACAGGGTGGTAAATCGGTATGATGGTTATTAATAAAAAATAGTGAAACACCTGGAGAGTTTATTAGAATCATTAATGTGTTGTAGTCCAACTATATGTACGAGTCAGAATATTTTTGGTCTTGGTAAAAAAAAATTAGAATGCTGAAACATACTTACAAGTTACTAATGAACATTGGTTGGTACATTATATGGTAAATTTAGTAGTTTTAAAATATCATACTATGCAGGAGCATTAATATTACTAATATGCGTTTTTATTGCACGTTCACAATATCCAGTGAATCACAGTAAAAAAATTATATGTCATATTATTACATGTAGATGTTATAGATGTAGAGCAGGAAAGTATGAAGAAGGAGACGTTTACATCATTCGATATTCAATTTATAAACCTCTTAAAAGTACTGTAGGGTTTTCGATGTGGGAGGACAGCGGTCACAGAGGAAGAAGTGGATTCATTGCTTCGACGATGCAAAGGCACTCATATACGTCGTCGCCCTATCAGAATACGACCAAGTACTCCTCGAAGACAATACTACGGTAAGTATACATCGGTACCAAACGGATACAAAATTGAACACCCTCCCCCTAAAGAGTCTCATAAACTCATATGCTCTTCCAGAATCGTATGCAAGAATCGCTGCAACTCTTCAAGCAAGTCATCAACAACCGATATTTCGTTAACACTAGCGTTATTTTGTTCTTGAACAAAAAGGATTTGTTTGAGGTGAGATTAATGAGGGGGGCTTGAAGGAAATTATGGTTGCAGCAAAAAATTGGCAACGGACGGTCGTTGCGAATCGCGTTCCCGGAGTACGCAGGTAGGCAAGAGATCATGATGAAATGAAATCCTATTCATGCCAGGAACGGAAACATACGATGCGACTTCTTCGTATATTGAGAGTAAGTTCGTGGGAGTGAAGGAAGACCCACAGAAGATGATGTACTGCCATCACACATGCGCCACCGATACAGAGCAGGTGAGGAGAAGAGAAGGAAAGAGGAAAGGGGAGATAGAGAGAAGAAGAAGGTTAAGGAAAAGGAAAGCATAATCTGTTCAGGTGGAATTCGTTCTTGATTCCGTACTCGACACGATTCTCTCAACAAAATTGAAAGGCTGTGGACTTTTCTAACAGAGACGATATACAATAATGTGTCATAGGACATTCAATTTGTTCGAAATCATATAAATAATATTGAGTATTGGGTGATTTTTGAATGTACGCGATGTTACAATTTTCGATGGTCTCAAAAATATAATTGTTTTGCTCTTTTTACAATAGTTTTCATTACATATGCTCTTTCACCAATGTATGGTTTAATTATATAATTTTATATATGTTTTTATTTTATTTTGTGTTGTTATGTGTTTTGTTTATCGTATCTACTGTTCATATAACTGTTACATAATATTTAGTAGCGGTAGCCTATGATCTGAGGTGTGCGTATCTTTATAATCTAATAGAAGAAGAGAGAATGAAAAGAGATAGAGAGCTTTTGATTATTTCCTCTTTTAATCAGCCTGAATCATTTTGGTCTGTTCTCTGTAATATTGGCTCGTGGGTATGTGTGGAATCGTGTCGGCTGGCCTTATTCGCCGGCGCATGATGCATGCACGCGAGCGAGCGCGTAAATGATCACACATTCATTATGAAAACTGGATTCCGTCCGTATGTTGTGCGAATTGAATTGTATAATGGATTACCGACCTACTCTTCCAACTTGCCGTTGAGTTCGGTAGTGTCTTCGTTTCTTGTCGGTGTCCGTCTCGCAATTGATTCTTCATTTCTTGTTCCTTGTTTCATATGTGTTGACGCTTAGTCGGCCGCTCAGTCGTGTAGCGTCTCCGTCTGGTTAGGCTTGTTTCCGGCTTGTTATATGTTTCTCCTCGACTCGTCCCAGCCGCCTATTATATTGGTGTGCATGCGCGACTCTCCGATTTCATTTATTCGTTTGGCTTGACGCGAGGCGCCGCTGAGCATACACACGCACACGAGAGTCGAGAACTACACACCACTCGGATTTCACTCAACCAACGACCGGCGACCGCGTCTGCTTTCTGCTGGCCTGCCACGGCAGGAATGCACTCTATATACTCGAAAGCTCTTTACTGAAGAGACACTCGACACGTCGCGGCCCTAATCTCAACCCGTTCCATCCAATTTGCATAATTGTTGGTTTCCTCGGCCTGCGCCCGCTGTCATTTCGATGTGACAACGCCCGTTTTGGTTGTTTTGATTGTCGGTCGTCGGTTTATTAGCTGGGTCTGCAGCTTCGTGCAGCGACGACCAACGGTGTGCAAGGCACATTATGGGCGACTAGGATTGTTTAGGCGTTCGGGGTTTCGTTTCCCGCAAATGGAAGGGGGAGTGCGAGGTCATTCGAGGACAGCGCGCGTCTCTCCTCTTCTTTCCTTTTTTGTTTGCGGGTCAGCCGGTCGCAGATGGTCTCCGCATGCAGTGTCTCCCCCTCTTCTCCCGCCCACGTACCCCAATGACATTGCCACCTGACAGTTGGCTATTTTCACTGATCACTGTCGCTTCTTGCTTGACAGTTATTGCTATTTGATCAACTCTTGCCCGCTCAATTCTAGCAAGGAAGCGATGGTTCTCTCTTTCTTCTCATGTTTGTCCACTCTCACCCTGTCCCATCCTCGATCGGTGTCTGCCCACCCGGTCTGCTCGCCACCGGTGCTCATACATCTCACCGGAACACTCCCTTTCACCGCCCGCTCTCTTAACTTGTCTTTTCCTTTATTGTGAATTGTTTGTGGATTGCTTGCAGCTAGGATTTCATCTTCATCCCTCTTGAGTCAAGATATCAAGATTGAGTAGTGAAGCTTTGCCAGCTTTCGATGTTGAGTCTCTTCTCCCTTCAATTCGCGTAATATGGAAAACACTAGTGCACATGTTCTCATGGGGCATGGGCTCGGCGGCAGGGCGGACGTACAGTCGGCGTGCGTGCGTGTCCTGTCAGCACAGTCGGTCAATCCGCTACTTACTTATAGTACTTGTCTGTTTATGCGAGTACACCGCCTGGGAGGCGATTGCGGGTAGTGTTTATACGCAGTATCTCGCCTATCGCCCTCAGTACTATTTGTGTTCGAGTTGCGACGTAGGCACGTAGGCTTTGTTGAATTTCAGTGATTGTGCGTTTATATGGCGCGTTGGTCGGAAATTGATGGTAGCAACGGTTGCTAGGCTGAAAAGACGCGGCAAGCACATTCCACAGGTTGCGGCTTGCACCCGTTTCCTAGTGAGCATAGTGGAGCGAGGCGGAGGCGGGTCAGCCACATGGCGTCAACGCAACCAATCCACGCTCATATCTCCTATCCCTCGCCTAATATCTCATATACGTGCACGACGGTTGCATTGCGCGCGGATCAGAGTAGTATAACCTTGCGAACTAGTTCGCTCTCGTTGATTGTTGTTGGTATGCGCGCGTATTCACTGGCTAGCTGTAATTATATACGCACGCGCTATGCTGTTGTGGGCAGAACGCGGATTGGCTGGTATATTGTTTCTTTACGCTGCGTATAGCATTATTTTCTTTCTCTCATCCGAGAGCACGCATATGTGATTGAGCGATCAACTCGCATTCCCGCATCGATTGGACCTATATGTGACTGTCGTGTTCGTGTATCAATCGTTGAGTGAAGTGAAGTGAGTGACGCGGTGGTGCGCGAATAACTTTGTCAAGTACCCGGTGACTTGAAGATGTGCGGCGTGAGAGTAAAGTATAGCGTGTAGACAGAAAAAAAGCACAACAAGCGCAACCATGATGTATCGATCTCTCTACTCTCTCACTTCCATGCACATCTCGTCGTTCTTCGCCTCTGTGCTCACTCTCTCTCTCCGTCCACGTCTTCTGCTGCTTTCCTTTTCCCCGTTCGTCTTCGTTGTGCCTCGTTGTTTTTCACTCTTCGTTGCGTCGTCGCCGCCCCTCCCCCCTCTCCCCCCCCCTCTCTCTCTCTCTCTCTCTCTCTCTCTCCTCCCCCGCATCGCTCGTTATATGCCCCCAGCGATGTTCCATGCCGCCTCTCCCCGGCGTGTGCGGGCGACAGTTGTGCGATGCGATGCGGGCGACCGCCGGGGTGCACGTGATTCGTCAATATACGTGTCGTGTGCTTTTTTGCCCAGTTCATGTGTTGTTTGCAGAAGCTGTCTCTGTGCAGTTCATCTGCGGCGGTGGCGGTGTCGTCTCCACGGGAGGAGGCGGACCCGCCCGAGGCCGCGTCGGCCCAGTCTGCCCAGCCCGCATTCATCGAGGACGACGTGAGTCTCCTGCGCCGCGCTTCTCCCGCGCTTGCCCGTGTTGTGTCGTCTGCAGTTGGTTGCATGTGACATGCGACCTCCTACATAGATAAGCGGTCTGGTGTGTGTGAGTTGATGACGGCGGGGCTGTAATGTTGTGTTGGTGTTTTTGTGGTGTTGTGTGCAGTGGAGGGGTTGCACTCTGGCAGAGGCGGCTCTTGAGTCGGCCGCACCTATGAGACGCGGTGCTCAACGGTCTCCCCTTTCCCTACTGCCGCGAGCAGCCTCTCCTCTCGTATAGCTTCGATCCGCGCTTACCTCATATTGCCATCGCTCCCTCGCATACCTCTTTCATTTCACTTTCGAGCGGCGTATTTATGCCTGTCGTGCCTTCGTCATTAGTGTGTGTTTTTATTTTGCGACCAGGGTAGGTTGTTGTTCTTCGGGTTGGTGCGTGCGGCGAATGCTAAATGCGGCAGGCAGGCATATACGGGGCTAGGAAAAGGGAGGGGCGAGGTTAATTAGAGCACTCGAGTGAATGCAAGCTTTTTGTCGTTGGTGTGACGCGCTCATTTAGTCATATCAAGCTAACATCATCCATTTCCCATTTCTTTCTTTTGTAGTTCTCATCTGTGTCTCGCGAGGAGGTGAGCGAGAACCAAGTGGGAGAGGAGATGAACACGATCCCCGTTGAACGCATCGACGACGACAACAAGTACGGAGAGCTCATCCTACTCGGGTACGTTAGTATTGATTTGGTGATCGAATGCTTAATATTTCTAATGATTTAGTTACAATGGCTCTCCGGAGGGCTCGGCGTCTCGCGGGCAGTCGAAGCGCCTGCACCGCTCCAAGATGAGCCTTCTGCGGCGCGCGGTGGGCAACGGAATCAAGAAGGGCGCCATCTCGGCCGTTCAAGCCGCCCCTGGAGAACTCGCGGTACGCCCTTGTGCATGTTGACGATCATAGTATAGTGTTCGTATGGCTTGCTTACCTGTAGCGGGTGTTTTGGCAGTAGTGTTTGTTATGATGGGAGTAGAAGATGAGATGGTGAAGTGGCGCGCGCAAACAGTGCGGTGTCACTGTGAGCATGCATTATAGCAAAGAAGTGATAAGGGATTGTGTGGTGTTGCAGGCTGTGCGCGATTCTTCCCGTCACACGGTCGCGTACTCTTACGGAAAGAACCACACCATCCTCGTCGAGTATGCCAACGATCCCGGCAAGGACATGTTCCAGGTAAGTCCCTCCTTCACATATATAGTATAGCGCTCGTTCGTCGTCGCGTTCCTTTTTGTGTACGTGCGTCTGGGAAATGACGTTGGATTCTTGTTGATTCGTCTGATTTGAGGCGAGTTATTCCGGTAGCGACGGGATTAACGCTAGTCATGGGATTGTAGATATTAGAGATGGTGATTGGCGAGTGGATTATAGGGGACGTATGTTGTGTGAAGTGAAGCACTCACCTCGTTCGAGGGCAGAGAAAACGAAAGTTGTTAATTGATAATGATAGCCTGCCCGCTCCCTTTAGGACCGCTCGGTCTGTTAATTGAAAGCGGTTTATGGACACGGTAATGGTTAATGCCAAAAGGTACACTGAACTCGGTTCAATTACCGCGTGCCATCCCTCGTTGTTGGCCTGCAGCCTTCAGTGCAGAGGCGAATACAAAAGAGTGGAGCCGGTTGAAGTAGACTTTGCTTGTCAAAAGACTGATTTTTTATTCATAGGAGGAGGCAGTTTGCAAGTGTAATGAGGCAGAGACTCGTTGATCCCCCGACCACATACGGACATCGATCCCCACATATAAAATGCACGAACAGGGAACATGATGGATGGGTGGAGGACACACTTGCACCGTTCAGATCGGTCGTAGTTCGGAGGAGCAGATCGACTTCACTATCGTGGATACTTGGCTCGCCGCCGGTTCGCAGCAGCCTCAGTCGGCTTCCGGTCAGTCTTCCTTGCTCGTCTTGTTTTCCATTTTCTCAAGCTATTCCGGAATGTTGTGATAATGAGGTATGACGCGGACTTTTGATGCGGGGATATGGCAAGTGCATAGTGCGATTTAGGAATAGGAATAGACTGTCGATGGAGAGGAGAGGATAATCGGATTACGTGCAAATGTTCGTATGATGTGCATGCATTAGCTGGAATGTCTTGTGATATTTTGCGTATATGATAGACTTGGCCAGCAAAGGGTAGCTCGCATTTTTCTCGCGTCTACTCGTCTCTCTCGTCGCAGTAGCAGTGTTAATGGCAATCCAATAGGGAAGCGAGTGTGCGTATGCGTGTGTATGGAGCCTGCATGTGGATGCAGGCCCTTCTGATTGTGAGAGTACGTTGCTACTCGAGTGAGTGCGTGCGGCCAGATGAAAGTCCATCCCGTCCGACATTCACATTCCCCACATACACTTGCGTAGTTTATTGCATGCGCGATGCGCCGCTCGGAATTGGTCGAGCTGTCGGCTTGACGTGTGACGTAACAACATTGGGTGACTATGAGAGTGGTGATTGTGGTATTCATGGTGTTTTGACGCAGCACTAGTGAGTCATTGAAGTGGACAAGTAAGGGCGGTATATGGCTGCTGCTTGCGGTTCTCTGGCTAGCCTCGAGCCGCGAGCGTATTCGCCTCGCCATCTCATTTCTCTGGCAGGCTGCGGTTAAGTGTGCGAGTACTATGCAGACACGCCGTAAACAAGAGAAAGAAGGAGGGAGGGAGCAGAAAGCACTCTGCACGCAATGCAAGTAGCCGCAATGCACTCTACCCTCTGTCCTGCCCCTGCTTTTCGGTCAGCCCCGGGTCATGCATGAAATTAATAGAGGGGCAAGGGACGTAAGCAAGTACGAACCCACGAGTGGACGGGGAATACAGTGAGCGGTTGCAGGGAAGAGCAAGGAGCGTCCGGTGTCGTCGACCATCTCGCGCTATGCGTGTCGCATCCTCATCGACAGAGAGAACCCCGGCAAGGCGTTCATCTACGCGGCAGGATTCGACGCCAGCAAGAACATATTCCTTGGGGTGAGTGCGGGATGGCAAAGGACGCGGGTACTTATGTGTCACATAAGAAGATTATTGTGTGTTGCGAGACGGTGTTGCGAATGAGACTGTTGTAGGAGAAGGCAACCAAGTGGAGCAAGTCTCAGACGGATGTGGACGGGCTCACCACCAACGGAGTCCTCATTCTTCACCCTAACCGCAACACAGAGGTATTTGTGGGATGTTTGCGTGTAATGTTGTGTTGGTGTTTGTAGATGGAGGGCGACGACAGCGCGTACGTGTGGCGGGAGGTGTCGGTGGACGGGGACGTGTTCAGCTTGCGCGAGACTCGTAGCAGCAGCACCCGCGGACAGCCCGTGTCCCACGAGACGAACATGCTACAGGACGGCACGCTCATCGACGTGTGCGGGGCGACCCTGCTGTGGCGGACGGCCGACGGACTGGCCCGGTCGCCGTCGACTAGGGAACTGGAGCACACGCTCGACACGCTCAATGCAGGCAAGCCGCAGTGCCCCGTCAACCTGAACACGCTCATCATCCCGCGCAAGAAGACGCCCAAGAACAGCAGCCGCCAGCCATATGTGTACCTGCGGTGCGGGCACGTGCAGGGCAGACACGAGTGGGGATGGCAGCAGGTGAACGGAGGAGCCGCCACTTACAAGTGAGACACCCATTTGGCATTGTGTATCATACTATTATTATTTATTATTAATTGACGAGGTGTTATTCAGTACAATTATATAGAACATTCGAAGGCTTAAAACATTCGAAGGCTTACTATGTTGTAGATGTCCGATCTGTCTGGTGGAGAGTGAGCGTGTGATCCAGCTGACGATGGGTATGGAGGCTGCCTTCCACCTCGACTCTGGATCTCTCGATCACGCATTCAACCCATGCGGACATGTCGCCAGTCTACAGACTGTCAGGTGAGTCCCACATTCGATCATTGAATGTATTCAATGAATGTTTTGATTGTAGGTACTGGTCCCGCATTCCTCTTCCGCATGGTACGAACAGCTTCCATCCGGTGTGTCCGTTCTGCACATGTTTGCTGGCAGTGGAGAAGCCAGTGGTGCGTCTCATATTCCAAGACCACTGCTACGAGAACTGACCATCCCTTCTTCATCCAGCCATGCTAACTGCTAACATACCCTGGGTTGTACCATTACCTGTTCCCCCTCTCCTTCCCTTGTCAACACCTCCTATCCTCATGTTGTGACATAGATCTCCCTCACTTCCTCTCTAGCTTCTACCCTTGTAGACCAAAGCGGCCTTTCCTTGCTCGGCGTGATCTTGGTAGAACGAGGTCACTGGTAGAATCTCCCCTCTCTCCTCCTCCTTCTTTTCATCCCCTTCAACTGCTGGCAATGTGATACACCGAGATCGAATCGTGTCTAGGTTTTTATTGCGATTTCTGATTGCTTTGTTGTCTTGTGAACTAATGTATTATTTTCCACCGTGTATGTTTGATATTTTACGTTTACCTGCTCGATTCAGAGTTTTTTTTGTGTGCAAGAGAACAACCGCATAAATTTATTGTAATGGTTTTGTCGCGTGGTGGCGGTATGGAGAGACATGTTGAGTCAGCATTATCGATATCTCGCCTCGAACAGTGATATCTGTTGCAAAGCTGTTCTGGCGCGCTTGCTTGTTTATGTAAAATATTATTCTTCCAATTTTATGTTATTCATGCTTAGTATTTGATTGTGTTTGTCTTGTTGTAGAATGGAGATAGGGAAGTTCCTGCACGACGTTCTGGTTTCGACGCCCGGCGCGCAGAGTCTGTTCATCACCGACAGGGACGGAGTGCCCATCGTCAGTGTCGGTAAGCTCGCGCGTTCCTTCTATGGTCTATACAATGCTGTAGGTGAGGAGCAGACTCGCGCGAAGACGGCGCTCATCGCCAACCACCAGGCGACCAGCGAGCAGACCAGCAAGCTGCAGCTCGGTGGGTTCAAGTGACATATGTTATGTCGACTTTTATAATATGTTTGGTATTTATTTACTTTTATAATATGTTTGGTAGTACGAAATGAGTTCGGAGATCTACGAAATGTTTTTGTAAGCAACGAATCGAGTTCGTAGATCTACGAAATGAGTTCGTAGATCTACGAAATGAGTTATTTTAAAATACGCGACGCGAGAGTGTTACAGGCTCGCAGCGGTCGGCGGTGTTTGTGTACGAGAACAAGCAGTACGTGGTGCTGTCCCTGCCGCCCCTTGTCGCCTATGTCATCGCATCCAGCGACGCCAACACTGGTAACGACAATGGACATGACATTGATGGTATGTGATTACAGGGGTGCTGCTCAAGCTGAAGGAGCGTCTCGAGCCGGTCCTCCAGCAACTCGAGCAGATCATCGCCGACCTCCCCGCCTAGAAGTCCGCACATGTAGATAGAGAGACTATTGCAGATACGTTGTCACTTTTAATTACTTGTATCATTTTGTGGTGTCTGAATACCTGTTTCACACTGACTGGCGCCGCGCGTTTTTATGCACAGGTTTGATAAATCTGATTTTGATTGCTCTTATTTCTGTCGAGTGTGTGATTGTGATGTGTGAAGGGTTCAAGTCCCATTGATATCAAAAGTCGAATCGTCCTTCCTTTTTTTTTAAATTTATTTTTCATGTTCCGATCGAGTAGGTATCCACTGAGTAAGCGTGCGCGTGAGATCTTGTCTCTATGTAAGCCGTGATCCTGGGTTTTACACTCTTTCTTTTCGATCCATGCGCTCTTCTCACATTGTTCGTTTATATATGTTACCTCCTTTTCTCTCTCTCTCTCTCTTTCTCTCTTTCCCTTTATTTCTTCCCCTATTCTCTCTCTCTCTCTCTCTCTCTCTCTCTCCTTCTATATTTCTCTCTTTCTCTCTTTCTATCGTTCTCTCGCTAGCTTGATCATGGTGAGAGAGGGCGGTCAGTGTGAAGTATCGATCGATAGTGAGAGCCAAACATCACATCACTCGTGTCTTGCTAGTTCGTGTTTTGTTGTGTAGTGATAGTGAGCGTAACAAACGTGCACCGCGTGACACCACCTTATGTCTGCCTGATTTTTTCCGAACTTTTCCTCTTGGTGGTGTTGATTTACACGTTTAATTGACGCTATTTTATTATCGTTGCACGAATGCATCATTTCAGGTGTCATATTTGTTTCACTGGCGGTTACCACGCGGTCGACTGCCTTTTGTTGTGATTGTTGGTTGTTGTTGTTGGGTGGTGCGCGAGAGAAGACGTGAGGCTGTGTGAGAGATGGCCGCTGTGTCTTCCTTCGGACGCGTTCGCCTCGTCAAACGCGCTGGAGACGCTCTTCTCTCCGCGCGCGCATTCAAGCCCCACTCGCCCGGACACCATGTGCGTTTCACATTGTTTCATATGTATGGTGTTTGTTATTATCGCGAACTTGATGTGTAAAATGGTGGTGTTGTAGGTGCGTGCGTTGATGACTTCGTCGTCGTCGTCGTCGTCAGGACATCAGGGGCAGTCATCGTACGAGTCTGGTTCTTCGTCCGGAGGAGGTAGCGGAGGATCTGCGCCCCGTAAAGGTATGCGCTTGTGTTGGACATGCGTGATTGTCTGCGTGCAGGATTGTCGTGTCTGCTGGCGGCGACGGCGGGTGCTGCAGGCTTCTCGTTCGCGGAGCACGGCGTGCGCGACGAAGAGTGCTCCGATCCCACCGACAACTCGGCCTTCGGTGAGTGCATATCCCCCCTCTCCTCTGTACACATATACATGTAGACGAGTCGAAGCTGGCGGCCGCTGGCTGGGAGCGTCTGGATTCGTCTGCGGGGGACGCGGTGCGCGTGCATCGCCGACTCGTGCCCGGACCATACACCATGTACGAGTACCGCTGCGCCGGCACATACAAGGACATCTCCGCGCGCGAATTCCTCGGTTAGTCTCACCTTATTACATTTAAACAATTTCAAGTTATCGTGATTGGGGTTGTAGATGCGCAGATGGACGTGGCGTATCGGAGTGAGTGGGACAGCAACATCATTTCTCTCGAACAGCTTGCCGACGATGGAAAGCAGCAG
Source organism: Rhabditoides inermis (assembly GCA_963966185.1). Lineage (NCBI taxonomy): Eukaryota > Metazoa > Nematoda > Chromadorea > Rhabditida > Rhabditidae > Rhabditoides > Rhabditoides inermis. The sequence goes on along the minus strand of CAWZYM010000390.1, from coordinate 88,725 downwards.
GTAGGAAGGGTGTTTGAAATGTATTGTGCATTGATGCGTATTAGTCTCTCTTGTGTTATTGTATAGTTGAGGATTACGGGTGATGTTATTATGAAAAGTAGCTGTTGCATTAGTAGTGCAGTACTTTTCCACGCGGGCTTTTTGTGGGGGAGTAGGTATTCGACTTCCTTCCTTTTTCACTGTGACTTCATCTCTTCCCCACTCTCTCACGCAGCTCCCCCTCATTTGTTCCCTTCCTTTCCTCACATTGCTGTTGCTATAATTAGCAGACGGTGCACTCTTCATAACACGTACCAAACATATATTTGAAGTTTCTACATATTTATATTTGAAGTTTCTACTCCCTCTCTCTCTCTCTCCTCTTCCGTCATTCTATTCTGATAAGACAAGAGGCATCAATTAGTAATGTTTAGTGTTGGGCAGGATTAATCCAAATTTGGATTAATCGTGGATTAGTCGGATTAATCGGATTAATCCGAATCTTAATCCAAAATCTTAGAAATTTCGGATTTCAGATTAATCCGAAATCCAAAATCCAGTTTTTTGGGGATTTGGATTAATCCAAAATCCAAAATCCAGAAATCCGGGTTTTGGATTTTGGATTAATCTACTCGTTTACAAATTGTTAAAATAATGTTGTTTTAAATGATGAAATTTCACTTTATTTGAGCTTTTAATCTATAACGGCGCCTTTGTAACTTTACAGAAACATCAAAAACACCAAATTATACTATTAGTAAGGCATAAAGATGCCAAAAAGACAATGTAAAACTTGGATTAATCCAAAATCCAAAGTTTGGATTAATCTGAAAACCAAAATCCAAAAATTTTGGATTTTGGGTTAATCCAAAACCCGAAATCCACAATTTTGGATTACGGATTAATCCAAAATCCAAAACCCTGAATATCTGGGATTTTGATTAATCCAAAATCCAAAATCCAACTCGGATTAGGATTTTGCCCAACACTAGTAATGTTATATTAGACGGTTATTAGACATTCAAGTTGGAATTGCGTATCAGTGTGTTGTTGCACTTGTAATACTACGCTGCGTAGGCATACAGTATTCGTGTAGAATCTGAATTTCTTTACCCATATTAAAGCGCTTGCTATAGTATAGAGCAGATGGTGTGATATAAAATGCGCTGATGACTAATTGTTTTCAGTTGATCCGTTGGGTGTCTCGGTATCCGTATCCGATGTATGCCCGTGAGTACGTGTATGTGAGGAGGGCGTGGGTGAGCAGCGACGGCGGACACGTCGTCGTCCACTCACAGGCACTAGACGAGAAGGTATGCAACGCAAGGACCCATCAGAACAGTTACAGTAACAACTACAGTAATCTGTTGATGTGACGTGCCCACAATTCTCATTAGCACCTCACATTCAATTATTCGATTATTACCACTTAGCCATTAATAGTGTCGTGATAATGTCGTTCCATGCTTAAATTTGCACGACGTGTTTATGGGTAGCTGGAACGAGTGCTACAGGCGGCGTTATATGTAGCGAGATGAGATGATGATTGGTGTCATGTATGCATGGGACGTTGCGTCATTGTCGTTAGCAGAGCTGTTCATAATATGAGAGTGGAAATTGGGATGTGTGATGACGAGTATTGCAGGTGGTTCCGATGAGTGGGAAGAATGTGAGGGTGAACAAGTACGTCTCCCGAATGACAGTCCGCGTCCACGACAAGTACAACAAACCCGGACTCGGTGAGAGGGAGAGAGAGAGAGAGGAAGGGAGGGGATGGGAATGGATTCGTCCCTTGCAGACTACGTGCTCACTTACTTTGACAATCCGGAGGCGAACATTCCCACATACGTGTACAACTGGATCGTCAACCAGGGAGGACCCTACTTCCTCCAGCAGGTCCGTTGTCTATCTTGTAATCGAGATTTCATCAGTTGTACCTGTCTACTTTCTTATTCGATTATCTTTGAAATTAAGTCTCGTCTATGGCGTTTATCTATAGCAGTTGGATGGGAGTGCGTTTTGGATTAGTGTGGGCATTGAGTAAATCAGCGTGAGTGTGAACGCGCGCGTGTTTTGAATGGACCATCTCACCTTTCATTTATCCGATTGTTTTTCTTTTAGTGTTTCTGGGTTTCAAATTTAATTATATTTTTCTCTTCCCTCTCTTCACTTCTTGGTTACCCGAGAGAGAATGCTTAGAAGTCGCTGATGTTCTTCCAGATACTGCTTGTTTTCTCCCTCCCCTATTCTGATGGAAATATTAGCCGATCTTTTACCCAGTAAACAATCGAGTGTTGTCAATTACGGGTTGTACATTCAAGTAAGTAAGTAAGAGTGGCAGATGGCGAAGGACGAGTACTTTGGCGAGGGGTGTCAAAAATTAGATGTTTGTCGTGACTTCTCATCTATGAGGAGTAAAGAGTGGGCGGACGTGTGCCATATCTAGGCTAGTAAGTAACCAGGGATATTGGAAAATAGAAGGGATCGACACGTCACCCACATCTATTTCAATTTCCCCATTATTTACGAGTGTCGTGATGACACTAGTTTTTCTCGATCTCTCATCTGTCAAAACAGGCCATGTGCCAAGAGCCCATTCGAATACATTTTATGCGATAAATGAGTGATATGTAGTTGTTTTTAGGTGCACAAGGCGGCGTCTGTGTTGCGCGAGAGTGGCCGGGAGGTGAAACACGCGGTGACATTCCCTCGTGTGGAGAAGAGCGAGGAGGAGGAGGAGGAGAGACGCAAGGCGGAGCTCATTCCTCTCCGGTCGCCCTCCCTCGACAAGCACGACAAGCACCGCCACACTGCCAGGGCATAGACGACTCGAGACAAGCGACAAGACAGAGAGAACCACAGTTATTACTAGTTACTGGAGTAGAAGATTTGTATTCTGGTCACCTTGCTCAAGTAGACAGACCCGTGTAGATGGAATGGCCTTTGCTCGCTTTTTTGGGAGACAGAGATGGGAGTGTATGTGACGATACTGGTTGATTGAATTTTGTACTCACTTGCACTTCCAATATATACGCAGAGACTATGAAGAGAGTTTGTATCTATAATAAAACGTTGGAAACAAAGTGATTGACTGTTTATTGTGCGGTGTTCACCAGAGCACACTCCTCTTGTCGTTGTCGACCGTCTTGCGATATAGTTTGGAGAAGAGAAGCGAGCGGCGACCGCGAGGATCGAAAAACACGGCCTCGTCTGAAAAAGACAGGCTGTGTTCGCATCCAGGACAGACATTGGAATTCTAGTGCAGCCGTCGTGCACGAAAGAACATAATCTGTACGCATCTAGCGTCAAATAGTTTCAAGAATGTGGATAAAAATTATCGCTTATTTTTATTTTTGGCAACCGCTACAGTACAACAGTACTACAGTACTACCCCCAACACAACGCGCCCTTCCTCGTCGCAGGAGACCATCTATACACTGCTGCCTGTCTACACATGTCTACATGTTTTCGTGACCTTTCAGGAAGATTCTCAACGCAGCTATTCCCAACTGGTCTTTATTGCTTTTGGTATCCAATCCTGGCTATGAAACAATGAGCTTGGAAGGATCAGTATGCCATTGCCATTGTCGTATAGTGCTACTGTTACCTTGGAATGCGTAGACAGCGAGAAGTGTGAGAAGAAGGAGGAGGGCGAGTCGAACGAGAGAGGCTGGCATCTGAAAGGGGGAAGTGAAGGAATGGATGGAAGGAGCGGTGAAGGCGACAAGCATGCTTCGAATCACAAGGATACTGCGGAAGGGGCGGGGCACTGTAGACACAGAGGAAAAACTGCCTCCTCAACCAACCATATACATCCACAATTAGAGAAGAGTGTAACTTATAGGTGTCCTTTACGAAAACAACGAACCCTCTGAATCGGGATAACTATATGTTAACTTTACAATTTTGAGTGAGTGAGTGAGAGAGAGAGAGAGAGAGAGAGAGAGAGAGAGAGATGCAACCCTCTTCAACATCCCACCACAGCCATGTGTCAAAATAGGTTTTATTGAACGCCCATTCTCGCCCCCTGAAAGTGTCATTTCGTGGCTTTCATTTCTCGCCCGTGGCTCGCATCATATCTGTTTTGCATCAAAATAACGCACCTGGCTATTGTGGCGGCGCACTGTGAAATTCACCTTTCACATATACGAAAGCAATCCACTGCTCGGTACGGTTTATCGTGGGTGATATGCGACCGTCAAGTCGCCATAGACAAGGAAGGAATACTATATACAACGAACGTACCCGTGAGGTGTTGATAATAGAATCAAAGAGCGCGTATTTCTACACAGAACAAAGGGTTATGTACATGCGGGGGAAGGAGATGGACCTCTTCGTCCAACAACACACATATGACAGATACAGAGAGACACCGGGAGTGCAGAGAGGGAGAGAGAAAGAGAGAGAGAGAGGATCAGTGGACAGGCACGCGCTCCCGTTCAGAGTGCTGCTGCTCCAGAACACTCCAGTCAACCTGCAACAAAATCTTGGATGAGAGATTGTGTGGTACGATTCCTTCTAATCATCGTTTCTGTAATTTACCTTTTTGAGTGATCCGTCCGCCTTGACGAGTCGTCCCTCGCAGAACACGGCGAGACACATGCGGTTCGTCTTTGTGAGTGAGGGTGAGCGTCCGACGGCGGGCCTGGGAGTGGGGCATCCGCGGGGCACCGCCTCGGTCACGCCGCGAGTGAGGGAGTCAGCCAGGTCGATGGAGGGAGTGGCGGCTGGCACTGCGCCCTCTCCCTGCTCGTTCAACTCGTTCATAGCTGTCAGCAGAGCGTCCATCATCACGCATTGACGACCGAACACCTGCAAAATAGAAATAACAGCATAAGGAGTCTTAGTTTACAGCAGTTAATAACCTTATAAGCTTCATCCAGAAAGTAATATTTCCCCCGAATATATTTCCTCGCTGTCCAGGTCCACCCACTCTCAAATACCTATCATCGGCCGTGTTTCAATATCTTGCTCTCACTTGGAGTCACTTCGTGATATTCACATACCACCTACAAGCAGTCAGGGAAAAAAACGCCCGGTTGCAGCATGGTTCCGGCTCAATCTTCCACCGTCGGATTGTGTTACCAAAGCACCCATCAAGCTAACACACGTCGGTCTGATAATTAAGCTGATAAAAACAATGACCAAACACGAAATCGTTTAACGAGATGTGCCGGAAGTGGGAAGTGGGAAGTAGCAGGGAAGGGGTGAAGAGAGATTAGTATGACTCGCCTGGAGGAGCTGAGTGTTGGGTGGAGGCGAATCTGCGGCTGCCAGACGACGACCACTCCCTCCGATCACTGAACACAAAACATAATATTTTTCAGAACATACATAATAATGCCAGTCTCGGCCCTTCTAGAGGAGAAGAGAAAGAAAGAGAAAGAAAAGAGAGAGAGAGAGAGAGAGAGAGAGAGAGAGAGAGAGAGAGAGAGAGGGAGAGGGAGAAACACGACCTTAGAAGTGATTGGGCACGTGTAGGATAATAAGGTAAGAAATAGAAAATTCATTGGTAATCTCTTCAGCAGTTAACATTCCAATGATTGAGAGAGAAAAAAGAAAATTAGTGATACATTTGTCGTCCTCTCCGGGAGGCTGTTCGGGGAAGTGAAGGAGGAGCACCGGCTCCACTCCATCAGCCAGCTCATCAGCAGAACTGAAAGGAGGAGATGAGGTAGGCTCGCGAGAGATGGCAAGGAGTAGAAGGGGGATGGGACACTGACCAGTCGATCCTCCTCCAACTGCACACTCGGAGTGGCCGGACGAGCAACAGCTCGCAGCGAGCAGTGTCCAGCACGCACACCGACTCGCGAGAGATCGCCAGCAGAACCTGCACACAACAGTGTTACTAGGGACAACAATAAAAAGAAATAGTTTCCAATTGGTTGAAGGTGGCTGACGGGCTGATCGGCGGGCGAGTTGGATGAGCGGAGGATGCGTCGCCACTCGCGGATCGCGCCTCCCGAGGGACGCTCGATCGAGCCGCGGAAGAAGGCACACCTAGAGAAGGAAATATGAAGAGGGTGGAGGTGGAGGGAATGGCACTCACCCCCAAGTGGGCGACTCGCTGACGGCGCGCAGGTAGCGCAGCCACAGCTCGTGTTGCCGCTCCGCCTCCGACACGGACTGAACGAGTAGGCTCTTCTCCAGCCCTGTCGTCTCCCACTCACCAGTGTGTCCGCCCGCGCGCGCCTCCACTCTCCGATAAGCGCCTGCTCGCCCTCCGTCGGCTTGCTCACCGCCCGGCCGAACACCAGGTGACCACGCAACGACGACGCCAGTGCAGCCGGCAGGTGCGATGAGATCTCAAACACATTGACGTAGATATGATGATGGAGATAATATCACCTCGCGCCGGAGCCACTCCAGCGAGTGCTTCTCTTGTGCGTAGTCTCCTCTGCAGGACAGCCAACAGCCAACGAGACGCGCCGCCAGAGAAGAGTCGACCGAGAGACGGCCGGACAACAGATTGCAGCGAGCCTCCCGACACAGAAGGGCGGCCGTGCGGGGACACGCGTCCGCGAACTGCAGGCGGGGAGGTGATATGGGGATAGCTATATAAGGAGAGAGCGAGAGAGAGAGAGAGGGGGAGAGAGGGGGAGAGGTAGGGTAAGAGAGGGGGATATAGAGAGGGAGAGGGGGGAGATAGAGAGAGAGAGAGAGAGAGAGAGGGAGAGGGAGAGAGGATGGAAGTAGCGATTACCTTGAGTAGTCTGGAGGGCGGGACGGAGCAGCTGGCGCGTAGCACGAGACTCGGCTCGTCTTCTGCCTCGTCTGCGTCTGCGTCGACGCAGCTGAACCGGCCGAGCAGCGTGCGCCATCCCCGCCGCACCTCGTAGGGCGCGTGGTGCGGCTTGAGCTGCACCTCTGCAATGCGAGTGGTGGAGGAGGAGGGGCGGACACACGCCCTTCCCTTACCCAGTGCGTTGCTGACCATCCACAGGGCGAGTGGCTCGGTGGAGGAGAGCTGCAGCTCCCGGCCAGCCAACTGCAGCAGGTACGCCACTGAGGCACTCCGGCCATTCGGAACCGACAGTGAGATGCCCGACACTGAAACACACGTAGCGGCGTCATAGTCTCTATTTCCCGTCATAGTCTCTATTTTCCGTCATAGTCTCGATTTCTCGTCATAGCCTCTATCTCCCCCTTCTCTATTTGTCAACTCACATTCCGAATCGTCCTCTCCCTCCACCTCGGGAAGGAAGATTCGCACTGTGATCGTGTCTCCCGAACGAGGTTTGTTCCCCACAGAGCCACTACGGTCTATGTGACTGAAATTTGATCATGAAAAGAGAGAGGTGCAAAATAGAGAGAGAGAGAGAGAGAGAGAGAGAGAGAGAGGAAAGAGATAGAGGGGGATAAAAATAAAATGAGAGAATGAGAGAATGAGAGAAAGAGAGAAAGAACAATAAAGAGAGAGAAAGAGAAAGAGAGAGAGAAAGAGAGGAAGAATAAGAAAAAAGAGAGAGGGGGACTCACTGCAGCGTGTTTCCGAGAGGACTGGCGGTGAGCGGGGGCGTCTTGCGCGGTGCCTCCGACTGTTGTTGTGGTAGGTTTATCGACGCCAAATTCACACCTGACATCGACATTATGCATGCAAATCTCATGCCACACGACTATAGCACACCTCTGGTCTCGGAGAGTTTCCGCTTGACAAAGGAGCCGACAGGCTGGAGAATGACAGGAGCGGAGCCATCCATAGGAGCTGAAAGAGGGACAGGAGTGAGGGAACACGGAAGAGAAGACTAATCAGAAAAGAACAAGGAGACAAAAAGGGAGAGAGAGAGGCGCGAAGAGATGCACAGTGTGCGGGCGGGATGCACCGAAAAAGGAAGAGAAGAGAGATGCGCTCGTGGAAAGTGAATGACAGATAGATGGAAAGGCGAGAGGAAGGAAGGAAGGAAAGGGTTGTGGGACTCATTTGCAGCAGAGAAGAGAATGATAGAGCGGATGGAATGAGAGCGGACGTGTGTGAAAGAGAATATCACGCGATAACGTCACAGGAAGGACGAAAGTCGAATGGTGGAGTGGAAAATGAGCAGCATGCAAGGGAGAATAGCGTTCAGTCTTTAGTCAGATATGAGGAAGCAGGAGTGTTGCTCTCCTGGTGAGAGGAGAGTAGGGGAGTGTGTAAGGTGAGTGAGAGGAGATGTGAGTACGCGGGCATTGCTCACGCATACATCATCCCCCTCCTCCGACTCCATCTGCCCCGGGAGGATTCCATAATAACGACAAGAAAAGGAGAAGAACGAGAGAGATTGCGGAACACACACACATATGCAAATCGAATCCACTTTCAGACATCCGTTCGGGATCGGAGGAGAATAGGGGAGCAAACACGAGAATATCACATTTCTCCATTTTATTAGCAGGAATGAAAGATAGATAGCAAATGTCTCTCTCAAAAAATGGGCATGCGTGGGCAGAAAACATTTGGAGTGCATATGAAACGACCCTTGAAGAAGGTGCTTTTTGATTGAAATCCCATTCTCACACTCAGACTCAGACGACCTCAAACTTCAAACCTCTTCCAGTGCAACAAAGGACGAGCGAGCGTGTTTTTCAGGTGTTGACGAGTTGAAGTAAGCTCGCGAGGGGAAACAAAACATCAAAGCGATGAAACTCAGTAATTAACCGGGAAACGACGGAGAGCAACAATACGCAGTCGCCATTGTGTGAAAGGGCAGAGCGCGGGTAGATGAGAAAGAGAGAAACGGGTGAAATAGCACATGCGAAATTGCAAACCCGGGCTAGTAGCCGCCGAATATCGATCGCGAAATGACGCGAGTGTGATTGGGTCACGCAAACGCACACACGTGATCGAACGGCAGATGAACGACGGGTGACTCATCTACACATTTCCAAACTTGTTCGATGCAAGCAGATGCAGATCGGTCAGTCGTGCATCCGATTACAGGCGAGGCAAGCAAGCAGCAGCCCCGAACCGGCCCCTCTCCCCCAAAACCACACTATCTTCTGTTATCGCTCTTGCTCGCTCCTTCATTCCCCTATTTCCGTCACACCGACGATTTCACAATCGCCCCACAACTTCTTCGAACGGTCGCGCTGAGTCAACAGCCGCACTGTAACGCACATCAACACAGTACTCCAGTAATCGAGCGAACAAACAGGAGAAAGTGAATGGGACTGACTGTTGCAGTGAGGTGGGAGTGGCGGTCGGTCGGTGTGGGTTGCGGAGGGGTGGCCGGGAGTGGAAGACATCTACAAGTACACACTCCATCTACATCTACTTCTACACGCGCCTCCCTCCCAATCCAATAATGAAAATGAGCGGCGAACGCGAAATGTGTACAGTAGAAATTGAGCAAATACGGCAGCAAGTCGAGGCGAGGAGGCTGACATACTCAAAGAAAGGGCCGGAAACGGGAAAACAAATGAAAACCATCTCCGTCCCCCACTCATGCGAATGAATTGAGCCGCACGTAGCGAATAACAGAAGAGAGGAGATAGTAAATGAGGGGAGTAACAACATGGATGTGGAATGGAGTGGAGTAGTCGAGGAGAAGGGAGAGGGAGGCGCGAGCTGAACGGGCAACGAGGGAAAGCATCACTGTGCAAACATAGTATCACGCAAAGCCGCGCGGCCACCACTCCCCCATCGATTCCCATTCCACACACTCAAATCACGTGACGACAACTACCAGTAGACTTTATAGCAAGAACACAACACACAAATCAACAATTACAACGTATTAGATAAGCAACTACTCTATTCTACAAAACTAAAATGACCTGGTGTTTAGTGAGGCAGATCCTTCCTTCCGGCAGAGATCTTCTTCGGGTCGCGCTGTTCCATCTCCTTCAGACTGCCCTGTAATCAACCAGTCAATCTAGATTCGACTCTCCGTCTTCCTTGAAACGTACATTGTAGAGTCTGACAGACTGGTCGGGCATGGTGGAGAGGATCTCGTAGGAGAGCAGGCTGGCCATCATACCCGTGTTGCAGTTGGTGATGATCGGCTGGCCGGCAGTGTAGCCATTGCCAGACAACCCTGCAACCTGCGAGTAACAACAACAACATCAACAAGACCTACACTTCTTGATCTCGTCGTTGCCCTTGAGGGTTCCATCAGCGGAGAGCATCTCACCAGAGGGAGTGTTCTTGAATCCGGGAATGTGAGAGCCCGACACCTCTGCAATTGCAAATCATAGTTACCCATGTAGTAGACAACGCACGATAGGGATCGAGTCCAGTCTCCTCGGTGCCATTGAACTGTCCGCGACCGCGCGCGTCCAGGAAGTTCACCTGAATGGACAAGATAACACACATGATTGGCAGAACATGAACGACAGTGAGCAACGGCGCGCACCTCGTCAGTCCTCTCGATGTACTGCTTGTCGTTGGGGTCCGAGGGCTCCTCCGCCTTCTTCTCGGCAGCCAGGTTCTCCTCCGTAACACACCAGTCATCCGTAGGACGCTGCAACCAACAAATATTTCTTTAAAAAATTAAACACATAACCACTTACCGCCTGAATGGGCTCCTCCACCTTCTTCTTGCCGCCATTGAGGGCGTCACTGGGGCGCGCCTCCATCTCCTCGAAAGTGATGTTGTACTGCTTGATCTTGTCCACAGAGGTGAAGTTGCCCTCCTGAACAACATTTTCATTGTAAAAAAGGAACATGAACATACAGGGAGCTGAGGAATCTGACTGCAGAGTTCACCAGCGGCATTCTGGTAGGCAGCGAGACCGCCATCGAGGACAGACAGCTTCGACGGAGACACACCGTACGACTAAAAAGTATATAAAGTGGAAGAAACACGTGGAAGAGCGTACCTGGAAGAGCCAGGCGACCTTGGCGGCGAACATCATTCCATTGAGGGGGCCGCGGCTGTACAGCACCAGGTGCTCGCCGTCGTTGATGCCCAGGATGCGCGCGTACTCCTCAACAACAAAACAATCACATCTTATATCATGCTTGTAGAAAGAGTGAAGTTACTTGGAAGAGCTCGGGCGGGTAGAGCGCGAATCGCTCATACTGATTGGGGTACATGGCGGCGTCGAGGTTCGCGTGCACAGCTCCCGGAATGTGCGCAGACGAGTACACGCGCTTGTGCCTACATGACATAATCATGACTAAGCCCATATATGATTGCAAACGGGGACGTACTGAGAGTCGAGGGCGAGGATCTCCTTGAACTTGCCGTAATAGAGCTCGCGGAACTTGCGGTAATCCGGCTTCGGGCCCACCGCATACGTGCAGTCAAGCAGACGAACACCTGAAAACACCACAGTGAAGAAAACTAGCAACTGAGTAATAGACCAACAACCACGAAAACATACCTTCCTTGTTGATAGCGCCTGACTTGACGAGATCCTTGAGCGCCGTGGCGCCGACCATGCGTCCGAGACTCATCTGTTATCAAACAATTCATTCACATCGTCTAACTATGCGTTTTTGTAATGTACATAAGAAAAGAATACATCAAACGCACGAAACTAATAAAAACACCAATTTCATTCATTCAGCAGCATTACAAGATCGTAACACACCATCTCGACACACAACACGACACTGACACTACTTTTATTAAATTTCATTTATTTACATAAATATTTTGTAAAACAATACCCAATGTAATACCTATATACAACTATACGATTAAACTCTTAATAAAACGTCTGCGAGTATAAATGAGTATGCGTTAGTCACATGCTCCACAGTTTATCTGATATCCGTGTTCGCAGATTGACAGCGAGTTGAGCCGGGTAGATCAGTCTGCAAACATTGAATTGTTGTTTGAATATTTCGATACGTCACTCGTACACAATATCTGTAAAAAAAAAGGTGTCTCACCTATCAGCGAAGAATTCTATTCTGGTCCATTCTTCAATGTCTCTGATTCTAGCCGAGTACTGTAGGAGAAGATCGGAGAATGACTGTAATCCACAATGTTTCTCTCATCCTCATTATCCAACTCACCCCGCATTCTCCGATGTCTGTGTTGGGTACGAGTACAGTGAACACTTCCGTCTCTCTTGCAATCGCACATCGATTGAACAGCCAAGCACCCGAACGACAACGAACAAATACTCGGAAGAAGTGAGATGGGGCAGAACTGAAACGGGAGGAGCTACGGAACATAGTCGATCACACACCTATGTAGCAGGTTGCCCTTGCCGTAGACGACGCCGCTGTAGGTGCGCATGTGTCCGTATATGGCTATCCATCGGGTGGCGATTTGGTTGAGTGGTTGGAGGAAGCGTGAGATGAGGGAGGGATGGAGGGACACGAGAGACACATCCGCGCGCACAGAGTCTACAATCACAACATGATGAGGATGACATATCGCTAGACTACTACTCCACTCACCGTCCCAGTGATTGACGAGTATGCTTGTCGTGTTGTATCCGTGCAAAGACCCTTCCTGACACTGTCCTTCGATCGAATAGGCACAGTTGGAAAAGGGAAGGTGCACCGGTGAGGCACGCACATGCTCCGTCACAACAAGACCACCTAAAAGGAGTTTTGAATGTGATACAATTAGATTGGCCTACCTCTCTTCTCCTCGCTGGTTCCATCCAAAAAGTGGAAGAGAGTATCGCAGGCCTTTGCTAGACACGTGTCCTCACTGTGGGTGTGTATCTCACTCTCGAATGGGAGAGAGTGCAGCGGACAGTGAGGAGGGAGGGCGGCGAGCTAGAATGAGTATGAGAGACCAGATACGAGATATGTACCTTGAAATGCCTCTCGCAGTCGGCACAGGGGCGGACGCGATCAAAGTTGAATTGACAGTGTCTGGAAAAGAAGCACTCCCACCACTTTCACTTCCGAACCCTCTTCTCTCATGCTCACCTGACGGGCAGTGGTTGTTTGTGTGTGAGTATTGCCGGTCTGTTCAGCACATCGTTCAACCTGCCCACCGTTCCATTCGTACCGCGCTCAGATCGAAACTGGAGCAGTTCTGAAATCCAAGACTTTTGACAGCAGTGAAGAGGTACTCGCCTTCGAATAGATGGAAGTACTCGACGTTCTGGAACGGCTCCACCACCACACCTCGATGGATGGACGGGCCGAAAGCGAAGAAAATCTAGAAGGACGTGGGTGGCTCATTAGCGTGAGATGACTCACCCCCTGCATGTTCTCGTCGATGTAGTCGTATCCGTGGCTGCCATTCCCTGTCATCGTCTCCGGCACACTAGCCACAACCACATAAGTCATATGAAACAAAACAGAATAAGAAACACTCACTCGAGATATTCGTTGGCGCCCATGCTGAAAAAAAAAACGCGATGAGGGTACACGACAAAGGGGAAAACCCACTATACAACGGTTCCGCGGCGACCTTCCAGCAGCAGATCGTACGAGGTGTACGACGTTGTCTGAATACACCAATGGCGACATCGATAAGAGTGATAGTACCTGGAATCTGGGTGGTATCGCCGGCTTCCTCCAGAATTTAACTTCCGATGAACATGCAGGGACAGGAACATCCAGAGGGAGCAGGGCTGGAATAGGGAATAGATGGGAGAGGGGTGAGGGGAGCAAACTGACCACTGGACGCATTCCGCCACACCCGCCCGACCACGCCTCCGAAGAACACAAAGTCACTTTTGTCATTCGGGTACAGCGATGTCAGGTCGACCGTCTTGTTCAGAGGAGTCATGCCTGTGAAACACAACTCTCTCTCTCTCTCTCTCTCTCTCTCTCTCTCTCTCTCTCTCTCTTTCTCTCTCTCCCCCTCCCCTCTCTCTCCCTTTCGCGCTCTCTATCTCTCTCTCTCTCTCTCTCTCTCTCTTTCTCTCTCTCTTTCTCCCCCCCCCTCCCCTCTCTCTCCCTTTCGCTCTCTCTCGCTTTTTCACTCTCTCTCTCTCTCTTGCTTTCTTTCTTTCTCTCTCTCTCTTGCTCTCTCTCTCTCTCTCTCTAACCTCCTTCTCTCTCTCGCGCGCGCTCTCTCTCTCCCTTTCGCTCTCTCTCTCTCTCTCTCTCTCTCTCTTTCTCTCTCTCTTTCTCTCTCCCCCCCTCCCCTCTCTCTCCCTTTCGCTCTCTCTCGCTTTTTCACTCTCTCTCTCTTGCTTTCTTTCTTTCTCTCTCTCTCTCTTGCTCTCTCTCTCTCTCTCTCTCTCTCTCTCTCTCTCTCTCTCTCTCTCTCTCTCTAACCTCCTTCTCTCTCTCGCGCGCGCTCTCTCTCTCTCTTTCTCTCTCTCTCTCTAACCTCCTTCTCTCCCTCCTCTCTCTGCTCACCATGATCGCTGACTACGACGACGTTGACGCACCCCATGAGTCCCTCTCGCGTGAGTCGGGTGAACAGATAGTCGAGGGTTTTGTCCACTTTCACTAGGGCGGCGTCGATCTGAAGGACATGATAGATGAATGGCTTGAGCAATCCACCCACATTCGACTCGTCCGGCATCCATCGATGGCCTTCGTGGTCTGGGTCTTGGAAGTAGCTGAAAGAGGAAAGGAATGATACTCGACGGGATGTGATTCACTCACACAGGCGTAATCGCAGGCCTCTCGTCTTTGGGCAACAGCAGCAGCCGGATAGTCTCGTCCACTCTTTGCTGGAAGTTCCACGAGTTGTTGAACTTGACGTTGTTCTTCGGCGCGTACTCTGAAAGACCGTGGTGAGCGGTGACATGAGATGGCACACTCACTGGTATCGTCCATGATGCATCCAGGCCAGAATATGCATGCAGTGGGACGGCCTGTCGACTCCGTGAAAGCGCGCCAGATCTAGTTGGGATATTAGAGGGAATCTGGGAGGAACGAGACTCACCGGCACTCCACCATACAGCTCCTTCACAGGAGTGACCTTCAGGTTTTGGAGTCTCGCGTTCAATTTGGGCTCGTAAATGAAGTTGTCGTAGACACCGTGGAACTCGGGAAACAAACTGAGAAGAATGTCATGAAATATCAGAGTCTTCCTACCCAGTCATGATGGAGTAGTGGTTGGGGAAGGTGCGGGACGGATAGGAGGAGTAGACTCGCTTAAAAGAACAGGATCACAACATTCGAGAGGAAGACTCCCACCGATGTGCTGGCGCCGCACTGCTTCATGTACTCGAGTGTCTTCACAATTCGCTTCTCCAGAAACTTGCTGCTGAAGCCGTCGAAGGACAGGACGAGAAGAGGAGGCGGATAGAAGCTGAAAAGGAGTGTGGGCATAGAGAGAATGTGAAGAGAACCGCTCACTCTCTCCGATGGCACTGGAAGTCGCAGTTGTCTCGCATCCAAGAGCGATCCGCGTCCGGCACAGTCTCATTCTGCCAGCCCTCCAACAACATAATACATTGTAACACACTAAAACATACAAGAATACACAACACCTACCTTTTTAACAGTCTTCTCCGGCTGTGCCTCGGGAAGCCTGTTGTCTGACGGGAGGACTGAATGCTTGTGAGATCGCTCGGCTTCTAGTTTCTCCAAGGCCTTCTTCACAACCGCGTCTGGCATGTCGTACACTTGGTCGATCGCATTATCTTCCTCTTCTCCTCCATCTTCTTTCCCGCCTGCTCCTCTCTCCTCCTTTCCCCCCTTCTCCTCCGTCGTATCCCTCTGCTTCGTCTCCTCCACTGGCCGAATCGGAGACACGCCCGGAGGAGCGACCACTATAGGACAACCATATCAATAGAGGACAGTTCAACCAACCTGGCGCCTTCCTGGTGTCTGCTCCGGCTGCTGCTGCTCCACCAAGTCCGACTCCGAGTCGCTGAACGATGGCTGCCATGTGGGCAGACTGCGACAGGGCTTGCTGCAACACAACCCATCCACGTCTTCCTCTTCCCCTCTCCCACCTGGACAGTATCCTGCATCCCTGCCAGCTGACGACTAGAATCTGCTAGCTGCTGGTCCAGAGTGTGCAGTCTGTAAGGGAGAAGTGAGAAGAGAGGGAAAGAGAGGGAGGGAAAGAGGCAGAGAGAGAGGGAGAGTGGGGAATACGTACCGGGCAGCGACGATGGATATGATGGCGATAGCTGCTACGAGCAGCATGGCCAGTATTACGAGACAGAAGAGCACCTACAATGGAGTGAAAGACGGGTGAGGCCCTGCAGAGTGTGTCAACACGTATACCCCACACACACTCTTTTCTCAATCGACACAATCACTCCCAATATGCATAAGAGAACGTTTCAACATGGTGTTTGCTCATCAATGCAACCACCACGCTAAACACTGAATACTATGGTTTCAAAATTCACAGTCACCTCGTTAATTCACGGAATGCATTGTAGTTAGCTACAGTGATATAATTGAAAGAGGCGTACCTGGGTGAAGCGAGACTGGAACCAGCCACGGCGAGGCACATCGTCTATGAAGGGAGAGGATATCATATCATGATGAGCGATAAGATTAGACCCTCCCCTCTCCGACCTACCCGATCCCGTCCGAGTGAGAGGAGGAGTGGAGGGGAAGACGGTGGCGCTGTACGAACTCATCTTCTGCTGCCTGCCATCTGCCGACGCCTCCTCAACATTGCAAGATGAACAAGGGCAACATCGACGATCGCAGGAAACAGGACACAAATGTTTCAATTCGTTAGCGCGTAAGGGCTTTTCGTGCAGGCTGAGGATAACTTTCAGTCAAGGATGGAGAGGAGGAAATGAAGAGATATAAGATATTAACATGAGTGAGTGATTAGCGAGGTGAGTGTATTGCGCGCGTACTACACTCACTATACAGCAGAGGCCGGAAAGAACATTGGAACGCGCGCGTTGCCAGGCACGCAAGGAAACAACCCAAAAATCTTCATTGAAATGGCCGGAGGCACTAGGTGACCAGACAATTGGTCACTCACAGGAAGAGGAGAGAAGCGCGAGAGAGCAGGCAAGATGGAGAGCGCGCAGGCCAACACAGACACTTATCACTCATCGCGAGCAATACAAGGCTACAACCTTTTCACGATACGCTCGGACAGACGGCCAGTGATAGGAAAACAATGAGCGTGGAGTGAATTGCACTTTTGTCACTCACCGCACAACACTCACTCCGTACAACTGGCACGAAAATATTATTTCATCGACAAGCGATCGCAATGTACCGGAATAGAGCACGCGGCATGGCTGGCAAAAGTGACACTCACTCAATTATCGTCTAGTCCTCGGCTCCACCACGGCTAGTAGGAAACTAGTCGGAAAACTACTAGGAAGCGAGCTAGTTTCCTACTAGTCATTCACAGGCCAGTCGGGAGCGCATACCGATCGATCAAAGGGTAGATCACGCGAGGCGCCGACCTACCTCGATGTAGAGAGGGCGATCGAGCAGCCACCGTCGTTCCTCCTTCATTCTTCAATAGACACCTATTGCGGGAAACTACCTAGTAGACACCTGCCGCCGGGTTACTCTTATCTCTCAGTCGGTCGTTTTTGTATCAGCATGTTGATGTGAGATAAGCTGAATACGCGAGTTCGGGTTTTAGATCTGGAACACACTTTAAAACCAAAACATTCTGCAAACATGCTAAATATGGGTGCTGGGGTGGACGGAAGTGCGAATGGCAGGGCAATGAAGGGCTGAAATCACTCACCTGGAAGACTCGCCTCACAACAGGTCACTCATGTGCCAATTTCATCGGTATTCTAGGCTGTTCATATTTTTTTCTCGTTAGTTGCAGAATGAGCGAAAAGCCTCGATCTCGGTCGCAGTCGCGTCCAGTCAGAGAGGCGACTCCAACAAGGAAGGCATCACAACAATCCAACCAGGGAGCGGTGAGGCAGCATGTATGGCAACAATGACTGTGTTGTAGACGAAAGAAGGGAAGGAATCGACTCTCCGTCCGCGAAACTCCCCCCAGCCTCCATCGAAACAGGGCAGTGCTTCAGGAGGTGCACATAAAGTAAGTTCTGTACTGGAGTTCGAAATGAAGAGTTGTAGCCATCACCTACTGGGTCTTCCGTAGCGCCAAAGAGAAGAGCGGGTGCGAAGACGTCGGCAGAGAGACGATTGCCTGGGAAGGATGGAAAGAAGACAGTGATGCACAAAGACACACTCGCTGCGGTGGCTGCTGCAATGATCACCACGGAGAATCAGGAGAAAAAGAGGGACGAGGAGAAAGTGAGGCCTCTCTCCATTTCCCTGCTAGCCCTCTTTTCAGTTGGACCATCGAGTGGTGGAAGTGTTCGAGAGAGTGTTTCGAGGGGAGTTTGATAGCATCCCCCGTCCACTCTCCAAACTTGTCCGCGTATTCACTAGCAGCACATTCACGGACACACAGATTGAGAGGAATGCGCTCATGGAAGACGTCTATCCGAAGCTCAAAGAGTACTGCCGAGAGACGCATGGACTCGACTTCCAGGTGAGACTATCTCTCTCTCTCTCTCTCTCTCTCTCTCTCTCTCTCTTTCTCTCTTTCTCTCTTTCTCTCTTTCTCTCTTTCTCTCTTCTTTCTTTCTCTCTTTCCCTTTCCTCTCTCTCTCTCTCTCTCTCTCTCTCTCTCTCACTTTCTCTCTCTCTCTCTCTTTCTCTCTTCTCCCTCTCTTTCTCTCTCTCTCTATTTCTCTCTTCTCTCTTCTCTCTTCTCTCTCTCTCTTCTCTCTCTCTCTCTTCTCTCTCTTTCTCTCTCTTTCTCTTTCTCTCTCCTCTCTCTCTCTCTTCTCTCTCTCTCTCTCTCTCTCTCTCTCTCTCTCTCTTCTTTCTCTCTCTCTCCCCTCTCTACCCCCTCTCTTCCCCCCCATCTCTCATCCTCCCTCTGTAGGTTGTCGACATGCGCTGGGGTGTTCGAGACGAGGCGACGGACGATCACATGACGACCAAGCTGTGCATCAACGAGATAGCCAACTGCCAGCGCCTATCCGTCGGAGCCAATTTTGTTGTAAACACGCAGTTTCACTGTTCGATTGCACCATTCGCTTCCAGGTTTTCCTGTGTCAAAAGTACGGCTACCGTCCGATTCCGTCCGAGATTCTCTCCACTGAGCTTGAGCTGCTAAAGAAGACGTTGAAAGACGAACACGAGGACATATCCGTTCTCGAACAATGGTTCGATCTTGGAGACAGTCAGTGTTTTATTCTTTGCAGGTACCTGGAAGACGCCAACTCAGTGCCGTCTCAGTTCATACTCCAACCCATCAGCTCCATTCTCGTCAACTTCAACAACAAGGTAATTACACATGACAATGCCATATAAATATATAATTATATATAATTATAATTGTGTATAGAGAATTCCGAAGCTGCAAGAGCAGGATGCTGGGAAATGGTGGGAGACGGAGGAGAGGATGCAGCTACTGCTGAGGAAGGTGAATAATGAATAGAGAAGATAGGAAAAAAGAAAATACTTTTTTCAAGGCAGCCAAGATGTGTTACGAAAAAGGAGTGCTCTCGCAGGATGCAATGCACAACTATTTCATGTCAGGTACCATATTACACATTTATGCGAATATCAATACAGTGAACAGCAAAACCAAAGATAACGTTGTCTTCACTCCGTATGACGTCAGTGGCGTAGGAGTGAGTGTAGTCACTGGAGAGTCAGGAGACGTATCATTGTACATATTACACTTTTCTTCCTCGCAGCAACAGGCATGTAGCAGGTTATCAATTCGTCGACACCTGAATATGGTCTTGTCTACATGAAAAGCGTGCGCACTCACTTATTGGCGTTGTTGAGTGTCTGGCAGATGGACAGCTCGTCGCATCCATACAGAGTGCCCAGCTCTCCCATGCTCACATTCGCACACACGCCCTCGCACCTCTCCCACGAACCGAGCGGCGCACTCATTGGGGTGCCATTCACGGATCCCGCCATCTGGACGGATACTTTCACACAATGTAGTCTCACACATACCTGATCATCGAGTGTCATTCCGACAAAGCACGTCGTATTCTGCGGCGGCAACGGGGGGCCTTCCGTAGGTGATACTGAAAGGTGTGGTTGACGATGTGGGTGTGTTGTTCCCACCATGTGAGTGCATGTCTGGCAGGGCGTTGCATCGCGAGTGCCCGCAGCAGCACATGCTCAGTCCACGACGGATGCGAGTGCAACTCTCCAACTCACCCAGAGATGCACACACCTATGCAACAGTGAATAGAAGATTGATGGTCACTTACCTGTAGAGGCTGGCATAGGTATATGGTAGCGGGTATGTTGGCGGGTGTGAGGGTGACATTGGTGCACACTCCATCGCACGCGCGCCACCCGCCAGACACGAAACGACGCCGCCAGCCGATGGAGACGCCCTCGAAACACTGCCACAAATAGCACACTCGCCCTTCTTCTCACCTCTCCCTGAGAAGGCAACGTTGTTGGCCCGATGCCTGTTGTAGATGTGACAGTTGTTGGAAACGTGGTTGGTACTGTGAAACGGGAATGTGAGCAAGTACGATGATACCTGTTGTCTGTTTCCGTACCTGTTTCCGTGACCAATTCTGGATAATCAGGATCCAAGTTACAGAAATCGCCATTACAATAACAAGTGTGGTCTGACACAGCACATTGTGACACGTTAAAATTCTGAAACATGTATTTATGTTTTCTGCAAACTGTATTAAATGTGTACCTCGTGAGCGCAATCCAACATTACATAATCGGCTTGTGTTCGATTACTGCATCCATGAATACAATCAATCACATATATTGTTGTTGAGGCCTCGTCAATATTGTCGACTTCACTCAAATACAGTGTACCGACAAAGCACAAAGATGCGTCAGAGGGAACAATGAATAGATAAATCACAGTAAGGATTATGCAGCAACAATGACGTGGCGAAGCCATTTTGTCAAGAAGTTAAATAAATCAGATAGCTATCTGCACACAGAAGCGAAATCGATTTGATAAGAACAGCTGATTGCAAAGCTCCTCTGTTCCAAGAACCGAGAGATAAAAAAGCAATGATTGGAATTTATTGCAGTGACGGAAAGAGAGGTTATCCACGGAATTCTCAAGGCCAGAAACCCGAATGAGCACTGTTTATGCTACGTGCGGTGAGTAAATAATAAATGGTATAGGTAATTGAATAAAATTCTAGACACATCAACAACATTGCCATCTCACAGACGCGAACCGCCAGCAAGTTTGTCGACATCACACACAACCACGTAAGACTTGTGTTGTGTTCAATCTATCTCACCTTCTCATCAGGTGAACACAGAGGCGCAGAAGCTGCTGGCATCGCTGCGAGACGAGCGAGTGCCAGCCAAGCTGACTGCCAAGAACATCCGGAGGAGTACGGTGGAGTGGGTGGGCAGAGACGGCATCGACATACAGTACCACGCAGAGTACGTGAGACAGTTCTGCGCAGACTTCTACAAGAGGGTCACGGAACAGGTTGGCATAGAAAAAAGTGAATATATCTTAGTGATATTTAGGTGGACGACGCTATGGCCAAGCACGCAAAGTTCCGACACGCGTTGTTCACGGAGGTAAGTCTAGTCTACCTGAGTTTCTTTTAATAAGTTTCTCTTTTACAGGTGCTGCACCACCTGTCGAACGGCCAGACCGTGTCGGCAATGTTCTATGGACGGGAGAAGGAGCTGCAAGTGGTGAAGCAGTACGTACAGTCTGACAGCACCACGCCCATCATACTACAGGTACATGCCTTCTTGTCAGAGTCAGGTGCATTTATCTTCCAGGGCGCGAACGGTTGCGGCAAGACGTCTCTGCTCGCCAAGATAGCCACTCTCGTCAGACATTGGCTACCCGATTCCAACCCTGTCATTGTTCTGCGGTACGTTGGAATCAGAATTCAGAACAAATGCATAGCAGATTCCTGGGTACGTCTCCGGACAGCAGCTCAATCGCACCGCTACTCACCAGTGTGTGCGATCAGGTAGGATTCAATGAAGCACGAAGGACGACGATCTTGTAGATTGCGTACAACTACGACGAGACCTTGAGGGGCACAGCGCCCGCAGAGCTCAGCAAGCTGTTCCAACACTTCAAGGTTTGTGAATGTGGTAGCAATGGAACCGTCGATATCAGAAAATCACGACGCTTGCCACTTCGGACCGCCCACTCGTGATTATCTTCGACAGCCTCGATCTGTTGTCCAAAGTCGACGGAGCACACGAACTGCTCTGGTTCCCACCACAACTACCCAAAAATGTTAAAGTAATTGTATCTTTTTTTGGTTCCATTTTTGTTCTAACATGTCAGCTTCTCGCTTCCATAACTCCGGGTGCTTCCACGATAGAGGCCACGATGAGGAGACTGGTGGAGGAGGAGAAGCACTACGTGGATGTGCCCAGTCTCGGAATGGTGAGATGGACGAGGAGGGGAGGTGACCTTGTTCGCAGGAGCTTGCGATGATCGTGATCAAGAAGTGGTTGGAGTCGTCGCATCGCACACTCACGCAGAGACAATGGGAGCTCGTCACCAAGGCGTTCACCAAGAGCACTCTGCCCCTGTTCGCAAAGCTGGTGTACGCCACTGTCAATCGGTCAGTCAACATTCAATGCAAAAGTAACTTTTGCCTTTTGTGGATGGAAGTCGTATTCGCGGCAGCAGGACACGATCCTCTTCCAGTCTGTGCAGGACAGCATTCACGCTCTATTCCACAGAACCGAAAGTCAACACGGTTGGAACATAGATTGTATGGCGTGAATGAAATTGTAATTAGGCAAGCTTCTTGTGTCTCACGCTCTCTCCTACATCACAGCTGCTCGATCTGGCATCTCGGATTCGGAAGTCGAAGATTTGGTTAGAAAAATGTTCACAAATAAATTTTTATATTTTTTTTCAGATTTCACTCGACGACAAGGTGCTGGACGACATCTATCAATACCATCTGCCGCCGGTCAGGAGGTAAGTGATGGAAAACAAGAAGGTGTAACCGTGGAACTCCTCTCAGGATCCCTCCTCTGCTGTGGTCTCGAATCCGTGCCGACCTGCCAGGCTATCTCAGCGAGCGCGCCGCTGACGGAGTCATCGTACTCAACTGGTACACTGCGTTATCAGGTGTTTTGTATATTTCCTTCATTAGGTACCACGAGCAGTTCCGTCAAGCAGCCATTGAGCGCTACTTCAAGAACCTCAACCATCTAGAGACATGTCACTCCGCTATTGCAGAGTACTTCCTCGGAATATGGTATTTGCCTGGCAATATTCATGTGTCAAAAACTCACTCAGGGGTGGTGTGCCGAAGCCGTATCAGTACACGGATATGCAGAAGCAGAGGTTCGGAGTGGCTGAGAACGAGGGACTGGCGGACAGGAAAGTGCCCAAACAGCCCAATGTCTTCCTGGGCAAGGACGGAAAGCCGGCGCGTTTCAACACCCGTAAACTGAATGAGCTCCCCTACCATCTATTGCGTGCGGGAAGAACGGAAGAACTACTGCAGCTGTGTCTTTTTAACTTTGACTTCTTGCAAGCAAAGGTGGACAACTTTCTAATTATAGTTTTCATGAGTGATGTTGTAGGTGTCGTCATTTCCACTTCAAGCAGTGATCGGTGACTACGAGGATGCTCTCTCCAAATTGAGCGATTCGGAAGTGACACGACAAGTTCGACTCGTCGTCGATGCACTGCGGCTCTCTGCCAGTTTGCTCAGGTACATCCTCTCCCCCATTCTCTCTTTCACAACATTCTTGCAGTCGCCATCCCGAAATGCTGGCGTTCGAGTTGATCGGCCGCCTCCTCCCGCTCCTTCCCAACAACGAGCACCTCAAGCAGCTACTCATCCGCTGTGACCTGGAGGGCGCGCGCAAGAACGCCTTCATACCAGCCCACCACGCGTTCCACTCGCCCGGAGGACCACTCAAGTTCTCACTTGAGGTATGCAGACTTCCGTTCCCTATCCACATATGCATTGCAGGAGCATCAGTTCGCAGTGTTCGGCATGCGGCTGACGTGCGATCGGAAGATGCTGGTGACGACGTCGAACCAGATAGTGGTGTGGGACGTGACGACGGGAGACCTGGCGAGGGTCGTCAACCCCTATGTCGACGGGGTGTTCTTCGGACTTACGCTGTCGCCGGACGACAAACACTGCGCAGCATACACCAATAACAATCAGGTGGCAACCACTCGTCAATACGGATGAGTACAATTATTCAGGTGGTTGTGGTGTCTCTGATCACGGGTGATTTCATCTCCGTCGACCCGGACTCGATGGCGAACCAGATGGAGATAGAGAGATGCGAATTCATCAACAACAAGTGAGTGTATGGTATATGTTTTACCACAACCCAATTGCAGTCAGCTGCTTCTGTGGTCATCGTCTCAGTTCCTCGTCTACAACATAGAGGGCAAGCAGTGCGTGCAGAGTACGGATACGGAGAGTGGACTCGTGGTAAAACGTTATCGATATTGTTCTTGTGTGTAATTTATAGCTGTTCAGTATCTCGTTCACGTATTCTATCGTTCTTCTCACTCGTGTCGCTTCGTTACCTGGTCGGACCAACGAGACGACTGGAACCTGCGCCTGACTGGCAGGGTCGCCGTGCCAGGACCCGCCAAGTGGAAGAACATGCAACCATTCGACTTCACCGCTGCGCTATGCTTCTCGGTTAGGTTGAGTTGAACTTTGAATTTTAACTTCGCTTTCAGGATACGGACTACACGTCTGGCTACTGCTGTCTGGAGTTGACGTCGGCTACATTGAAGAACAGCCAGATTTCGATACCGCCGGAGAACGACCATCCATTCGGCATCTTTCGGTTTGCACTCGAAGACGACACGTATATGGTTGTTGACACGGTCGCTGCATGCCTCGATGAAAAGGTGATTCGCACTGTGAATCATTTCAAACTTCATGCTTCAGGCAAATCAAATAGTGTTGTTCGATCGACCAGCGAAAATGCAAAATGGACATCAAGTAGACTGGCTTGTCGCCGTCACTGTTGATGTAAGTTGTAGAAACCACATTCGAAAAAAAGTTGCTCGCAGGGTTTCATCCTGCACCCAACGCTGCAAGGAGAGTGTCACCTGTTCAATCTGCGCCTGCCCGCCAACATAAGAAACATTCCCATCAAACCCATGCATTCTACATCAGGTAGCTCTACATTTTATCTTTCACACATTGTTTTTTGCAGCCTTCACTCTCGCGTCTCACGATGCCATCTTTGTTGCGGGAGTGAGAAAAAATCTCTTCCTCTGGAACATTGAACAACAACAGGTGGAAATCAAAAAAAGTTATATTACAATAACAATCGTTGGCAGCTTCTTCGTTCTGTGGACGCGCACTTTGGCCGTATCCTGAACCTGCTGTCTATCTCGGCAACTGGCCTCAACCTGCTCATATCATCCTCCCTCGATCACTCCATCAAGATATGGAACATGGAGAACATATTCGAGCGCTCCTTCTCCGTGCCTATGATGGACCAGCCAATCGAGAAGATCGCATTGTGCAAGGTTATCACTTATCAAAAATCGAATGTGTAAAATATAATAGGTGATGTGTTGCAGGAAAACGCTACGCTCGCAGCTGTACAGACTCGCAAGTGCATCGGAGTGTGGGATATACGGTAAATACAATGCCAGAGACTGATGCTGAGAGAAAGTATGCGCGAATACAGCTCTCATCGTCTGATCACTTCACTCACTGCCAATGTTCATGGTGCGGTCGTCACTCACTGCATACTCTCATCCGACGGACGGTAGGAACTAGAACAGTTGTGATATACATTGATCTTGTGTAGATCTATAATCGCCGTGGAGAACGACTCTCTTCTGTTGTGGGATCTGCGCACTCAATCAGTCCTCCACTCTCTTCCCGCACCTGGAGTCCATCAGATATGCTACCTCGGAAAGGAGCAGTGGATAGGTTAGGATACTGTATAGTGGATGATGTGCATGTTGATTGCAGGTGTGGTGTACCGTCAGATGGACACTGCAGAACAGAAGATTGCGCGGCTGACAGTGTACAACGCAGCCGATCTGTCCATCCACTTCACATACGAGTTCCCGTGCAGGATGTTCCGCGACTGTGCCGTACTCAAGGTGGGTGGAGCGATAGAGAGAAGAGAGAGAGAGAGAGAGAGCGATAGAGAGAAGAGAGAGAGAGAGAGAGAGAGAGAGAGAGAGAGAGAGGGAGAGGGGGTAAACAGATAAAGGATTTCAGGACAAAACGACCGTGGTTCTGGTGATTCTGTTCAAGGGCCACGATAGCTTGCAACTCATCGACGTAGCCGAAAAGGCGTTCAAGCACAAATTCAGGTTTCCAAAACATATTGTGATCATGTTTCCACCTGTTTCAGACCGCGTCAGATCAAGCGCCAGAAGGACGTGATAGTGCAGCGAGTGATAGGCATGCCGCAGACCACCAATCAGGTACATAGCAAAGTCTCGCCCACGTTGACCATGCCATTTTTATGTAGATAATCGTGATGGACAGTGAGAGTAAGGGATGCGTGTGGGACATTCGAAACAGAAAGCTGCTGCGCACACTGCCGAATTTCAATGGTATACAAACTCTGTGTTTTCGTATTACATTACGGTTGAGGTGTGATCTCCTCCGATGGAAAGATGGGATTGTATGCGCCTACCAAAGGAGGGCTGTATGTGAGCAATCATTTACCATGGAAGGAAATAAAATAATGTTAAGATCATTGACATGAAGACTACCAACACTCTCCGCACTCTGATTGGCAACGTCGCCGAAGGTAAAAACCTTCTTCTTGAATCACGTTCACGAATAAGCGAATTCATGAAACTGGACGCTAGTAGGAAAGAGAGATTATTTTGAAGCACAATCTTTCACCTCTGGAAACCGTGCTCACCTGATGAAAGAATGAGAGTGGTGTATGATAGTTCAGGCAAGTTAAATCAACAGGAAACTGTTCTGACTCGTCCAATGATTGTCAGACGAGTCAGAATGGCGATGAACGGTTTCACTAGCAATGGCAACCTATTTAACTTTTACGACTAAACTTTTTTTATGTTTTAATTATTTTAGGTGTAAACGACGTGATTGCTTCCTTCACTCCTACAGGTCAACATGTCTTGTATTACCACAACGGACACAAGACATTGCGGTGAGTGAGTCAAGCTCCGCCCCCTCTAACTCCGCCCTCTTGCAAGAGCATTCCGAGTGGCTGACGGAGCTCTCGTGGGAACACTCCGACCACACGCCGCTCTCTCCACATGGTCAGCTGATCAGAAGGGGCACACCATTGTGATAGGTAGGGAGAGAGAGAGAGAGAGTGTGTGATAGGTAGGGAGAGAGAGAGAGAAAGAGAGGGAGAGGGAGGGGGGGGAGAGAGAGAGGGGAGGAGAGGGAGTGTGTGTTGAGGTGGTCACGACGGCTCGCTTCTCTCCGCGTGTCTGTTCGATGAGATCTCACATGAGAATATCCAGACGGCAGTCGCCCAACTGCCAAGCAGGAAACACCTCGCAGACTACCTACACGTGCCGGTCAGAAACATACTCTCTCTCCTGCTCCCCCTCTCGCTCCCCCCCCCTCTCTCTTTTTTCTCTCTCTCCCTCTCTCTCCCCCTCTCTCTCTCGCACTCTCTCGCTCTCTCGCTCTCTCGCTCTCCCCTATCTCTCACTCACTCTTTGATTCATGTTTCAGTATGGCGAAGAGCAGTCTCTGGAGGTGTTCGATCTGAAGAACCTTGGTGCAGTCACTGCTGCCGTCACTAGATTCAAGTCCCTTCTCGGAGGAAACACAAACAAGAGTCACATGTGCGCTGTAATGTAGTTACCATTCGAAAACATAATATATATTGTTAGGGCAAGAATAGAGAGAAAGGGAATAAATACAATTGGCTTCAAGAATTGGCTTCAAGCAACATTTATTCCACACATTCTTCAATGAAAAAAACCGACAAATGCATGTGAAACGGTTGTCGTTTGTTTCTTTGCGCAGGTGTCTCTCAAAAAATCATCTGATTCTTAGGTCAAAGAAATCGATTGTCTAATCACGTATCACGTTCCAATGGTCGTCTCATTTCAACACATTCATCACATCACAATCACAACTTTTTTTATCAGACACAATTAAATAACACACTAAGTTATAATTTAATAAGATACTGAGGAGACATGTGTAAGATATAATACAGTGTAAGCTATTAAATAAAGGTACTGTATCTTCAGAGTTCGTCCTTGGTAGCGAAGAGGTTGACGATGGGCTCAAACTCCTTCTTCCACATCCCCCACGCATGAGATGCCGACGACAAATCGTACATAACCTGAAAAGGGGTACTGTAGATCGGGTGCGGTATACTGTAGACTACAGTAGGATGCAGTATGACGTACCTTATCCCATCCGATCTCGTAGATGGTGTAGAGGAAGTAAGAGATGATAACCACCAGGAAGAGAGCGTATGCGATGCACGCCTGAAAAGGGGCGGAGTCAGAAGGGGCGTGGTCTAGGGGCGGGCATACCTTGACCATGCGCGGAGACATGAAGGAGACGAGGGGGTGGTCGATCTCGCAGTCAGAGTCGAACTCGTCCTCAGAACAGGAGGAGGAAGAGGAGCCTTCGAGGGAGAGATCGATAATCGATCGATCCCATTCGATAACACCCTTCCCCAACCCACCTCCAGTCTCCTCCTCCTCCTCTTGCTCGTCTTCCATCTCGGAATCCGTGCTGTCTTTGCTCGAGTCGCAGGATCCAGAGACGTCCGTGCCAAACTCGCTCGTCTCCTCCTTCTCCTCCTTTCGCTGCTCCGATGTCTCCCGGGTAGCCTTTGTTACCACAGTCATCACTGCAACAACTGATAATCAATCAATAACCAACCAACGCGTAACAATGTACAACAACCAACACAAGCAGCAACGACAAAACAATAAGAACAAAAGCAACTAGCAAAGGAAAGGGTGTGGGCGAGAAATGACAGGGAGGGAGGGGAGAGAGACGGGTGGGCGAGGGAGAGACATGCTAATCTCAGAAGGCGACAACTCGCAGCCACGCAAATGACCAGAACAGTCCGAGCAGAAATTATGCAAATTAGACCGACCCGAAGGGTATGTTGTTCTAGAACGATGGAATGAATAAATTATCAGATGAGAATGTTAAAGTGAAGAGAAAGTAGGAAAGAGAGAATCAGAGAATATGATCTTTTCAGGGTATGTGGGCAGTTGCAGTGGTGCTGAACAAACATCACCGTAGGGTCTTGTACACAACAGTATAACCAACAAAAACAAAAAGCAATATAATGCGGTCAACGAATGACCGTTGCAAACAACAACAACAACAACAACAACAACAACAACAACAACAACAACAACAACAACAACAACAACAACAACAACAACAACAACAACAACAACAACAACAACAACAACAACAACAACAACAACAACAACAACAACAACAACAACAACAACAACAACAACAACAACAACAACAACTTGCGTTTATTTGTAGAACGAAGTTGTCGTTTATTCGTAGTACGAAGTTGTGCAAACTTTTTTTTTCCAAAACCGCCATGATTGATATTTAATCTTCATGATTATTTCTCACAACGCCACAACGGCGTAATTGAAGACGTAGGCGCTTAGTTTTGACTTTTGGCCATTGATTGAATAATGGAAGTGCGAAACAAACAAAGAAAACGCGACAGTACGGCAATTCTTCGTTACTTACACGCTCACCAAAATGTGCATGCTTGGTAAGGCGAATTCAAACTGCTCATCGAAAAGTTGAGCTCTGTGCGGTTGAGCCCCCAGGATATGCCGGTTCGATTTCCGCTACGTGCAAACAGTTTTGCCAAGATCTCATCAGTGCATTTGGATGATTCTTGGTAACGCTGAACGCACCTGTGCCTTCAAATTCTGAAATCAGAATCAGCGAGTTCGCCTTCGGTCAGACCCACATCCGTCACAATACACGAAGATTTATGTCACACAAATGTCAAATGTCACCAACTACAGTTTATTCAAATCAAAACTACATAGACTACAATTCGAGTATCTAGACGGCGGGACAGTCCTTCGGACGCACGCTGCTATCGAAACTGCAAGAACGCCAATGAGTAATAAATTTTATAAAAAAAAACTTACTGTTGGCAGATGGCCTTCTCGAGTGTTGCTTTGTCGTGATCGAATGAATCGTCGTTCACTTGCACCATCGGCAGATTGCTCCACCTGGAAAGATATGGTGAAGGGATTGGGAAATAAATGTAAATAGAACGTACACGGCGAATGGGAATGCCTGATCCCTCCTGATTACCTCCAGACCCTCTCCCGACTTGTAGCAAGATCGCACTCTGCAAGATGTACACGTAAGTTAACAATAAAACAATGATACCGGAAACTGATTTGAAAATCTATAGTATAGTAGAACAGACTTTTCAAGACGCTCCTGACGGACACATTTCTTTTCAATCTGAGGAATAGACTGCCAGAACATGCAGTTGAAGTTGTCTACGGGACGAGCGGAAACTAAAGTATTGTTGACTGTGGTACATTATCTCTCGCCAACTCACGTCCTCCATTCTCCTTCATCACACACGCTGCGAATCTGTTCACTTCGCGAGGCTGGTTCATCAAAATTTTATAGTTGAAGTTGTCTGCATAACATAAACTGATTTAAACACGTGATGTATATCGAAAATACCATATTTCTCGTACTTGTTGATGAACGGGATGAGATCGTAGTTGAAGAAGTTCTGTGAGTTCTGACAGCGAGTTGAAGCAGCCACAACCAGAGTTACATTCTTCTGTAATATAGCAAATATCAAAGATTGTTGGTTTATAATATATGCATTTCTTACCGCAGACAGGACTGCTAGTGGAAGTGAGATGAGAACAAGGAGAGCTAGCATTGCCAGACGGAACACAGCGCTCGAATGATCTAGCCATCGCGAGACGCTCGCTTTTTCGTATTTGGTTTATGTCTTCGGTGTGTCCATGTCTCTTCCAATCACACCTGCATAAGCGAAGGTCACGTCGAGACTGCATGGTTTTTGGCGAATCGCACTTGTGTGAATCTGGGACAACAAATTCACAAATCAGATTTATCACTTTCATCCGTGGGCGCGAGCGCTGAAATGTACATTGTACACACGTTCAATATGAATCGGCAGAAGTATATACACGGGGGTTCGAAAGTACAGAGTAGCTGAAATCACGAGAGGAGTGGGAGAGGAAGTTGAGGAAGTCTACTTGAGCTCGACAGCATACTGCATCTTCACTGGAAACCAGGTGGAAGCAGGGTTCGTGAAGCGGACCACGTACTCTCCTGGCTCACACGTGATCGAACCGAACTCCGCGAGCTGAATTCGGACCCTCTGTCCCTTCACCTTTCTCTCTTTCTCTCACTCACTCTCTCCTCTCCGTCCCCCCCTCTCTCTCTCTCTCTCAGCATACCTTTAGTGAGGTGAGAGTGACTCTCGGCCAGGCGCACTCCTCCTTTCCGGCGGCAATCCTTACTATCTCGAAGTCGATCTCTCCGGCGACAGTGAACTGCCAGATCAGCTGCTGGCCAGCCGATGTGCACTTCCTGATGATAACAGTGTGATACCGCTGACCCGTCCTCTTTCCACTCACTTGCTGATCTCGTGTTTCTGCTTCCCCTTCACAGCCGCCGACTTCATCGAGGGCGGCTTCACGTAGCCCTGTCGCGTCCACACATCACACTGAGATCTGAATGGGAGGATTGTGTGGTTGTACGTGTCACACTCTACCTGTAGTGTGCCTGCTCCACTTGCATAGCTGGGCGCACGCAGCTCTCGGGAGGAGTCGAGTACCCGCTGTCGTCACGCCATGTGCCTCCCAGCTCCACAGGAATCGCCTAATTTCCACAATTACATTATTTTATACTGTATTCATATAACTTTTTTCTCAATATTTTTCAGAATTTTACTTTTGTTATAATTATAATAATTATATATTATCATGAGAAACACCATAGTACTAATGTAATGTCTTACTTCCTCCTTGAGGTATGTCTTGAGCTCGTCGACGCTTCCGAGGAAGTGGAGTCTGGCAGCTGTCTTGGCATCCATGATGTACTTAGTGATCTGCCACATGATAGACACGATGCCAGGAGAGTTGATAATCAGAAGCTTGCACAACTAAAAAATAGTGGAATAAAAACTGAGCAATAAGTGATGTCAATATATTTTGTAAGCTCACATTCTCGGAGAAGTACTCTGCCCAGAGCTTGACGACGAGCTTGGCCAGCTTGGACGGAGTGGAGAGGGGGTTGACGAAGTCAGCTAGGTTGAGACCTGACAGGTCGAGGATAGTCACCCACGTCGCCTGCTTGCCTGCAAGAGAAAGATGGTGAGGAACACAGGGTCAGTCGACTCACCAGTGTCCTTCTCTGTCTTGGAGACAACACGAGAGAAGTTCTCCTGCAGCATGAAGTACGAGTGCAGCACGTACGAGAGAGGGATCACCTTCATGATCTGAAACAAGACCATTCTCTCTCTCCCTTCCTTTCTCTCTCTCTCTCTCTCGCTCTCTCTCTCTCTCGCTCTCTCTCTCTCTCTATCATACCTCCTTGATGTCAACGCCCTCCATTTTCTGCACGAATACATGGACGTTGTCAGAGCGTACATGATAGTGTGTGGTGGATATGGCGAAGCGCTGAATGTAAATCGGGCACTGCCAGTCAGTGTTCGCTGGCACTCACCTCGAAACACGCCTTTCCCATGGGAAACTCTGTGAATATCTTCACATCCTCCACCTGGTCATACCCGATTGCCTTGCGATGAGCAAGTACCTCGGTGATACTGAACACAATACTTATACTATCACAGTTTACATGCAAAGCATCTCGTGGTTTTTTCATATATTCAATACATTAATTAAAATTCAAAATACAAAAAAATCGAATTCGAAAATCGTACCGTTGCTTGACGAGGTTTTCGTCTCCATTTAATGCCTTGACGAATCGAGCGACATAGAAGGGAGAATCGATTTCTGCCGGGATCGAAAGCTGCTTCCTAGGGATAAGAGATATTGCAATTTTTCAATCCATTCCCAAGCCGTACCCACTACCCACTTGATCTTCTCCGCAATAGCGAGCTCCTCTGCAGTGAATGGTTCCGGTTGAACCAGAGGCATCTATTATTGACGTATTTGAACGTGAACTGTACACGAATAACGTATGTCAACAACGCATATAGCACTCTTGTCCGATTGAGTGAGTGACCGAGCGAGTGAGCGAATACCTGTTCATTCACCGCTACAAAACAACTATCCCACCGGTGTTTTCACGTTCGCTGTTTTGCGAACAGCGTAAGTAAAGGCACAGGAAATACGAAAAAGGGGATGCGAGCGCGTGGCTAGAAGAAAAGACTAAGTGATTGAAGTGGCGATGCAACGGGCGAACACAGCACACAATGCGAAAAGAGAGAACGGCACACGAAAAATGAAACAAGACGAACTCGTTTCGATATGATCGGGAGAAAGCGAGAGTGGACAGGGATGATAGGGGGTAAATAGATGGGCATGGGGAGATAGGCAGAGAGCGCGATCGAATCGCACACCGCATACCGTATGCCATTACACGGAAACAGCACACAGAACAAGTGACGAAACCGATCTGGCAGAGACAAACGACACCCGCACGACGTTGGCACAACCTACCTATCATTGTCCTTCAGCGAGTCGTCATGACAGAGAGAGAGAGAGAGAGAGAGAGAGAGAGAGAGAGCGAGAGAGAGAGAGATAGCGAGAGAGAGAGATAGCGAGAGAGAGAGAGAGAGAGAGAGAGAGAGAGAGAGGTGGGGGAGGGGGTACTAGAGGTGAGAGTACCGGTATGGAGAGCGCGAGGCGGCGAGGCGAAACGGCGGCCGCATCTCCCGAGACAGAACTCGTTTCTGTGTGGTGATTACTGCTGTACTACTGTTGGGAGGCAGTGGTTGCACTCTACATCTATCCGTCACATCTCGGAATCACACTCCCTCCGCTATTCACGCATAGCATACAAATCAAACACCGCTAATCGCGTGATTGCAGGCCCATAGAGCAAGGGAAGGAAGGTCGTTGCACAACCGTGAAAGGAGGTTGATCACATAATACCCCATCGCTCCTTTCAACAAACACTCTTGCTCTGTCTTCCCTCCACCGTATGCTATCTATGTCACCCACTCGGCACTCGCCCCGCGATTCGATCCGAGTGATTGATTCGCTGATTGGTTTTATCGCGTCTCGGTGTCCGCGCGTTGACCTGGAAGCGCGTTCATCCGCGCCTCCTCCCCTCCCCTTCTCCCTCACTACTCACAAAGATGCGCCCCGCCATGCTGCATCCTCTACTCCTCCTTCTCCTCCTCCCATCCCTTCTCGCCACCCTCTGCCCTCCACACACTGCGCCACTCTTCCTCCTCCCAGAAGGACTCGCACCTTCTGAGTCCACCCAGAAGTGTGTGGAAGTGTGTGGGAGCGAGAACTGTACGGGAGTGTTGCTGGAGGATGGGAGGTGTACCGCGTTCCGGATCGAGGACTTCACAGGAGACTTGGACGAAGCGAGGGTGCTGAGAAAGCATTGTGTGCAGGGTGGGCAAGCCACTTCTTGCTGTGAGATACACGCTTTTCAGGATTCGACGAGCTGGCAGTGATATCGTATCGACCGCAGCGAGTCATCCCCTCGTCTACCACTCAGCGAATCGCTCCTGCCACCGATAAGTTCCATTGTCTGGCACTCTGCGCTAGAGAGAAGGTATGTAGGAAGAGAGAAGATTGAGAATTGTAAACATTTTGTAGACCTTTCCCTGTCACTCTGTGATGTACTACGAATCCGGCGACTGTCTCATCGATGCCGCAGATTCGAGGTTTGAGACATAGGAGTATAGGAGTGATTGTTACATATGTACATACTTGTTTGCAGTACCCACGAGGTGACTGCGAACACGGAGGGCTTCAACGTCGTCTACATGGAATCTATCGACAAGCCAGGTGTGTACTCTGCTCGCCAAAATATCACCCGTGTTTAGACTCTTCTCTCTGCGAGTCATCCGCTTTCCAACTCGTCTCTCTTCCTGCCGCGCGCGCCCTGAG
Organism: Rhabditoides inermis; assembly: GCA_963966185.1. Lineage (NCBI taxonomy): Eukaryota > Metazoa > Nematoda > Chromadorea > Rhabditida > Rhabditidae > Rhabditoides > Rhabditoides inermis. The sequence goes on along the minus strand of CAWZYM010000390.1, from coordinate 53,950 downwards.
GGGAGAAGCGGTGATGAGCAATGGAACTGGAGGACTGCAGCAAGTGAGTCTCTCTCTCTCTCTCTCTCTCTCTCTCTCTCTCTCTCTCTCTCTCCCTCTCTTTCTCTCTCTCCGCTCCCTCTCTTTAATTTGAATCTCTTGCAGTGTGTATCCCGTTGCGCGGACGGTTGCGACTACGCCATGTTCAATGAGGCGAGTCGAGGGAGGCTGGGGGAGAAAGTGTTCCAATCCGGCGCGCGCCGTTTACGAGGGGGTAGAGAGGGAATGCCGTGAGGCGTGACCGCTGACCCACCGAACAAACTGGTTGAGAAGGCAAATATCAAAGAAGACTGATCTGATTGCAGGCGTACTCTGAGTGTGTGTCGCTGCGAGAGAGCGCCAGCGGGCAGCAGATGCACTTCATCGACGGAGACTGGACTGTGCGCAGGAACCTCTGTCACTACAGGGTACGCAGTGCAAATCATGCAAAACAGTTACACATTCTTTTTTTTCAGAAACCTGATTCGTGCACGGCCCGAAACTCTCTGTATATAGCGGCGGCGAGCTTCCCCAATGGAGTGCAGAAGGAGTGCCTGCGAGTGTGAGTGAGCCCTCACACGTGGTCACTCTTACCGTCTGTTCCAGTTGCATGTCGTCTCCCACGTGTCGCTTCGCCTACCTCTCCTCCTCCTCCTCCTCCTCCTCCTCTCCCTGTCGCGCATCCGACCGACCCCTCCAACTACCGCAAGTCATCGAGAGAAAGTGCACCGGACTACACAACATGGACTACGGTAAGTCATTGCGTTTATAGCATTACATATTACTACGTTTGTAGGTCTTCTGTTCGAGCAGTCTTCGTGTCGTGTGGCTGCTTCTTCGAAGGGGGTGCTTGCTGTGGATGGGGTTCCGAGGGATGAGTGTCTCAACATGTGTGTCACCCATCCCACCAAAAGGTATCACTGCGCGTAGACGATTCGAGATCGCAGTCCATTACAGTTGCGAGGCAGTGTCTCATCAACGCGATGGCAACAAGTGCATTATGTTCGACGGACCACTAGAGGTGTAATTATAAATACAATTTCAACCCTCTTTTTTGCTTAGCGTCTCGTCGCTTCGAACGAGTCGTGTTCTTTCTTCTCTCTCAACATTGTCAGCTTTGAACAAATTGAAGGAAAGGGCAAAGGTAAGAAAAAAAAAACGTTATCTGTTTTTACAATCTTTGGGGTTTTTTTCCAGATAAAGTTCGCGGCTATTCGAAGAAGCGCAGTGGAAAGAAGAAGGCGACTGAAGAAATGGCTAGAGCGAGAGGACAGAAGACTGTCGATGTGAAGGTAGACAAAAGAAAAAAAAACGTTTTCAACCGTCATTACAGTCATCTGAACTGGATCTGCTGCAGAGGGATCTGCAAATCGAACTCGCACATATACAGGATGAACTAGGTTTACTTTATTTTGTAATAGCAATCCGATCAATTCGTGATCTAGGCAACCTCACTACCCCTATGTCCACAAAGATCGAAAAGAGTGGAGAACAAAAGAATGTGGAGCAACCTCTCATCATCCGGCCTGTCTGCCTCTTCCATCAGATACGGATCAAGGTGGTAGGCTCGTATTCTCTCCTCGCATCTTCTTTCTCTGTAACTCATGTCGTCCAGGTCTCTTCCCCGAACTCTCTGTCTGGTCGCATCTTCACTCGAAACCACCTGGAGACGTGTTCGTCAACAATCGAAGGCAAGGAGGGCCAGCTCGACATTGACATACAGGACGAGGAGAAGCTAGACGCGTGCGGAATTGTCAAGGTAACATCTGACCTGTAATTTTTTTTTGCGTAAAGCATATACACATTGTTTGCAGACGGGCAACACGTATAGGGCAGTGATAGTTGTGAAGCCGGATGAAGAGGACACACCCCAGTCATTCATCACACAACAGGTGTGTGGAGAGAGGATGTGCGAGGGAGTGACACTTGTTCAGGACCAATTCTACCATGTCACATGCGACTACGGCAATGCCACAACCACCACCGCCAAGGCCGCTTTGCGACAGTTGAGGTGGGAGAGAGCGAAGATATGGTGTGGAAAAGGAATTGTAGTGATATGCCGTACAACTCGTTCTCTCTCCGCGTGCAGAAACCGGGCAGTGAGAAGGAACAGAACGAGGAGAAGCACAAGGTACAAGATCCTGAAAAGAAAAACAAAGACAGGAAACATTTCAGGCTACCCTTGAGAAGATCCGTGCTAACGACAAGCGCATGGATGAGATGGAGGGTGTGCGGAGAGGGAAGGAGAAGAGGGAGGAGACTGTGATGAAGATGCGACTGCGAGAGGGAGAGGAGGCAAAGAAGGTGCGACAAAGAGAGACACGACAAAGGAGAGGGTGTGATTCAGGTGGAGACTGTCTCTATCGGACAGCCAATGCAGCTATACTTCAACGCACCCGCTGACTACAAGTATAACGTGAGTTCGCCATAATCGTGCAATACTACAGTCACAATATGGCTATTGTAGATCAAGGACTGCACTGCATTCAACAACGATGCCTCCGAGAATCTGACGATCATCGAGAATGGGTGCGCATTGGCTGGAGTGAGGGACTGGATTATCCCTGCGCCCATACAATTCAGCAAGGTACGTATACTTGTATGAAGTTATCATTGCGCTCATTGTTGCAGGACGGCTTCTCTATTCCCTTCCGTGCTTTCCGTTTCCAGAAGGGTGAGGGAGTTCGGATACAGTGCAGACTCGCCGATTGCGATAAGGGCTGCAAGAAGGTGCGGAAATAAACTAATACGTGACACTCGCACGTCATCGGTTTGCAGCCTGCATGCGAGGATTTGTTGACGAAGCGCCTGCGACGGACGGTGGAAGAGAGTGCTAACGAGACGAGTGTGCAAGCAGACATGCTCGTCACTAACAACAAAGGTGCGGATGCAGTTTATGGAATGATAGCACATCTCGTTTTTTCAGTGGCATCTCCTGTGTGCGTCTCTCGCTGGATGTTCTCATCTGCGTGTGTCCTATTCGCTCTCCTCATTCTATCGCAAATAGCTGGCATCGTCCACATTTGTACAAGAAAGAAGAGTGGTGACAGTGTGTTCTGGTAATTTCAAAATTCATGACAAATACGCTTGTAAAGTGACTAATAACATTTGATGTGTGCAATAAAAGAAATTGTCATGAAGAAGACAGTATCTGTTATAACTTTTATGTTATGTTACATGAACCACACTCACTGGTTTTACGTTTACGAACGCATTTACAACACAGGTGCTAACACAACCGCTCGAATGAAAGACAACTGCCAATCACATTACATGTGCAATGTGCTATTTGAACATTACATACAATGAGACACATTCAAGAGTCCAGTTAACAAGAAACGAGTGTGCAGTTATCGTGCCGGAGTCGCGCCTCCCCTCGTGCTGTGTATTTGAGAGACCGTGATCGTCCTGGTTGAAGCGTTTTCCTTCGGAAACAGCTCTTTTAGTTTATTCGGCATACAGTAGCCTCGCAGACGTCTGAAAAGTGCTGCTGAGAGAAAAGTTACGTGTTAGAGTATGTAAAACTAGAAGGATAGATTTTCACACAGCACTCAAAGATTCTGCGACGCAGTGGTCTGGAAAACACGACACTTCACCAATCACAGAAACATAAAGAGACGTACTTGTTGAAAGTCAGATAAATGATTGGGTGGATACAGTTGAAGACTACCCATGAATACTGAGAGAGGAATAAATTGAACGAGGTGAGCTCCATGTGTGGTTGAATAATATGCCAGAAAGTGAAGAGAAGACATTCGTAGATCGCCACCACAAACAACTGAATCTCCGTTCTTATCCTAGTTCTTCATCTTTATTCTTCTTATCCTAATTTCAAGAATTTACAAAATCAACTACGACTCCCACCTGCAGTGTGATTAGCATTTCAGCCTTGCCAATCGCGTCTGACTGACTTTTCTAAATAAGAAGTTGTATTGCGTCATTGCTTTCATCGGGAACCATTATGATAAGTTTGGCGGTGATTCCGACGTAGGTGGTAGCTGATACGAATGCACTCGACCACACAATGTATTGATCGATGTCCAGAAGGTAATCATTCCACGGCAAAAACGCTTCGCCTGTTGTGTAATACCATGACAGCTTTTCTAGCTGAAAATAATTGTGTGTATGACTCAAACTTGTTTTTCAGATATATTATTCAACCTTAAAATGTCAATGGCAGTGTTATTTGTTTTTTTTGCGTACTGGCTTACCGTATATAGAAACTCCCCCTGTGGATGGAGTTGCATGAAAAGAAGACCAGCGAGAATCAGAAGAACAAACACGACCAGAACCTGAGACAACCTTTTTATGTTTTGTCATGTTGCGATTGTAAGTAAGTATGTTTGTCACAACTCACATTAATGTTTCTCCATGTGATCCAAGTGGATAGGCGACTCATATTGAAACACATCATTATGAAGCGATTAAGACATAGAATGATTGCAAACAATTGATTGGATAGCCAACAACTGTTCATTATCGCGCCGAAAATCTACAGCACATCATGACAATAATCAGACATTGATAAAGGCTACCTTGTTGAGAAGATACGGCGGATTCCACCAGATTACCGTAATAGTACCACTGAACAGATGCAATACAATCTGGATTACATCGATTATCCCCGAATAGAACATGACCCTGTAGGCAATGTTGCCCCAGTAAGTGTCTTCTCGTTTGAACACCTGAAACATGCTCGTCATCTCACGATTATCACATGACATACCCTCAGTATGGCTAGGTACGCAGTTAGACCAATCAGTGAGGTGACGATGTAAAGTAGTCCAATTGGCACATGTAGGTATAACCTTGCATCATCGTCTATCTGGTACTCCTCGAATTGAGCGCGTGCAGTAGTGGTTGACATGGGGGTAGTGACGGGAGGAGGGAGCGAAGTGTTGTTCACCATTCTGCAATCTCGCAATCAAACGTGCACTATTCAACAACACATTATCACAGAAGGAACTATTGAAATGCGTTCGCCTGCGAGTGGCCGGTGGTTAAGAGTGGAGATTGGAGCAGGTGTTTCCATTTCCTGTCTTTCTCGCGATTTCAGAATACCGTTACGAGTATCATAAATGTCTTATGTAATGATTATGGGAAATAAGGTGGAAGAGAGCCGGCTGATCACTGTTCACCCAGCCTACACCGTTCCCTCAACCGCACCTTCCCTCCCTTGTAGAGTCACGCTCACGCCCCCGCACATCATGTTGTTGATGACTGTCGCTGCTTCTCACTTGCCCATCATAACAGCATAACACTTTCAATCCAATATCTGAATGAATGAGGTTAGAAAGAAAAGCGTAGCTTGAAGCCAATCATCTGTGTGTTCCAATTCTCTCTTTTCTCTCCCTATGAAATCAGTAGTCTCTCTCTCCCTCTCTCCCTCAAACTCTTTCTCTTCTAATTAGTCGCGAGTACACCGGTATTCTTCACTGCTCATTTATCATTTTTCTCGTCGATATGAAAACATAAACTATTAGGTCACTTGTCTTTGAAACACTGATGGATTCTATTTCTATTCGTATAAAAGACGGCAGTGACTGCGCCCAGGTTCTTCAGATCAAACACCTCCAGAGAGAGAGATCAGAGATTGCTCTTCGCCATACTGAAGCAGAGGGGAGAAGGAATGAGAGGGAGACCGAGAAGGAGGGAGAGAGGGGCGAGAGAGGGGGAAGGAGGATATGTTCTTCTTGGTGCAAGCCCGCAACTCGCTCGGCTGGGGCAGTATGGCGCTCGTCTACGTCACCGTCGAGATCCCCGCCGGAGACAGTGGTGAGTACAATAGTATTATTCCTGTACTATCGTCTATTTACGTTCTACTTTCCGTCTCGTCGTTGTCGTGTGTGATGGCGAGTGGAGTGGCGGCGGCGGTCGCGATGCTGCTCTTCTAAGGTTCTTCAGCCTTCCCACATCCTCCTCCCACTGCCATCCCTCCTCGGCGATACCCTCCCACCCCCACCCACTCTCACCTGCCTTATGTCGTATATCAATAGGCGCGCGACTCGGTGTGTCGCCCTCTTCCCTATCCTTTTATAAGATATGTGCATGTCAAATATATATTAAAACCACCACATTCAATGAAGATTATTTATCACGCAATAAGTATCAAAGAGCACACAACACAGCAACAGAAACACAAATCATCAATCAAATTTAATCAAATGTGGACATATTTTCACGCCTTTTTCAATAATGTGTCGCAATAATGTGTCCGTGGGTGGCGAACCCTGCGGGTTATTTTCGCAGCAAACTGCTACCAATTTATAATGGACCCGCAAATGAGTTCCACTGTTTTCACGAGAGACAATAGGGTGATAAGACCACGTTCAGAACACATTGGATGACGTTTTCAATTTGATAAAACTTTAAATTGGTACCCAATATCGAAAACGCGGACCTCTGCTTGCTAAGCGAGAGCGTTACCACTACGCCACGCGGTCATGTGAGCGCACCTTTGGAGTAGAGATATGAACGGCAAAAACAAAGCTGCTGCGCATTTAGTTCAGTATACGGTATGTTCAAAATTCCACGATAATGTTTTTAACGAAAAATCCTGAGTGCGAGCCTATTATATCACCTGGGTACGATCAAGCGCCTGGGCGGAGATCGAACCCCCAAGCCCCCGACCCACCGAGTATAGCGAAAATCGCTAACCACTACACTATTAAATTAAATTTATCACACCACAAGGAAACGTCACACATGAAATGCCTGTGAAAAATGACAATAGAGGGGCAGCAATAGAGTACTAGATTCAGTCTTCGGCGAGTGTGCGGCCAGCTTCTGCAACAGCAGCAATCAACACTCTCACCAACTCACTTCCCCCACACTTACGCTAACGATGAGGAGGGGGCATGCTCTAGACGTTATAGTGAACAGCCTCATCCACCATCTTCTGGAACGATACCTATCAACACTAATACATCATCCAAAACGTACCTCGGCCAGGGGCTTGAGCTGCTTCTGCAGGTACCTCTTGAGGTTCGTGTAGTGTGGGTGCAGCGGCTCAGACTTGGCGTAAAAATGCGCCTGCACATAGCCAATCATCGCGACCATCACCGACAACTAAATGAGCGAGGCGATGAGAGAGCGAGAGTAGACAGGCAGATAAAGAGAGAGAGAGAGAGAGAGAGAGAGAGAGAGAGAGAACGCACGTGTGTGAGGTCTTGTTTCTCACATGGACACCCGGGTGTCAATTTGAATGATAAAAATGAGATTGAAATATGCTTTCCGGGCAAATAATGTATGCTAAATTTAATGATGTTCTTTGTTTATTTTTAGTTTAATTAGATAACGAGATATAATCAATGTCACGCTATGTCACGGCCCGGGCCGGGACGTCACGGCCGAATGGTCAACGCGAGCCTTATTTTAACCCAAAAGAGAGGACGCTGCGCGCCCTCTCTAATATATATATATATATATATATATATATATATATATATATATATATATATATATATATATATATATATATATATATTTACCACAGTATCTTTCAAACTAATTATATGATCTTGCAAATGTTTCGCAAATGCAAACGTTTCTGATAAAAGTGTTGTGATTGTGATGTGATCGAAGTGTTGAAATGATACAACAACTGGAACGTGATACGTGATTAAATCAGTATAATCTCTATCTTCCCCCACTGTTCTATGTGGTCTATTAGTTCTAGTCGAATAAACGGCGGCATTGACTGCACCAAAGTCCAAGGTTCTTCAGATTGAACACCTCCAGAGATTGATCTTCGCCATACTGAAACAGAGGGGAGAGGGAATGAGAGGGAGACCGAGAGGGAGGGAGAGAGGAGGGGGAGAGGATGTTTTGTTTCGTCTCAACCCCTCAGCACAGAACCTACTCTCTCTCTCTCTCCCTCTCTCTCCCTCTCTCTCCCTCTCTCTCCCTCTCTCTCCCTCTCTCTCCCTCTCTCTCCCTCTCTCTCCCTCTCTCTCTCCCTCTCCCTCCCTCTCCCTCCCTCTCCCTACCTATCACAATGGTGTGCCCCTTCTGATCAGCTGACCATGCGAAGAGAGCGGCGTGTGGCCGAGCTCCGTCAGCCGTTTGGAATGCTCTCGTGGACTTCTGGCGACCTTCCATCTCCCTCTAACCGGATAGCGCAGTCTCAACGCTCTTGCCTGTCTATCTGGCGGTCTCGTGAGTTTGATTCTGATCAGTAAAGAACTTTATTACAAGTTTTTGAGAAAAAATGTCACCAAAACGACAAAGTGTAATAAGTAATGATTACTAACTCTTCAAGAAAAGTCATGCCCGTTGTACTTCGAGCACATGTTAAATCCTTTGCATCACTTTGCATCAACAAGAGAGTAATAGTTTGACACCCTGGGAGTGACCTGAGTGCCCTCGGACATTCGCTTGCCCCCAGGCCTCTCTCCCTCCCTCTCTCTGAACTCTCTCGCTTCTCCACGCTCTGGCTCTCTCGCCCCGCCGCGCTCTCTCGCCCACTGTCTGCAGGCTGTTACACCCAGCAACTCTTGGCAGATCCGCCTCCGCTCGAACAGCCAGGGATAGCCGAGTACAATTATCGACCCCTGCCCCCTCTCGCCTATCGATTCCCAATCACTGATCAGCTAATCTATGACGAGTGTGTATGTGCGTGTGATTCATACCCGTGACACTCGTGTCATCATTACTCGATTGTTCCCTGTTGATCGTCGTATACTGTGAGAGTGTTTCAGATCGACTTCTAGTTATTAGATCTATATGGCGTCGCCAGCGTCGTTGGCGATGGTGGCGGGTGAGGGGGAGAGTCGTACTGTGATGCGGGACTCGGGCGCCGGCCAGCCCCGGCCTGCCTCATCCACTGCTCCACCCACCTCCACCGACACAACCACCATATCCACTATTGCCATCCGCGCCGGAGACAATGCCACCATCGTGGTCGCCCTGCTCAAGGTGAGCCATACTGATTGCACGTGTCAAGTAATAGTCGTGTTCAGTCGATCGGCTACGTGGAGCTGCGCATCGACCAGATGCAGCCGGCGCTGCTGGAGATCGGAGCGAACCTGCACGACACGACGCGTCTGCTGCAGATCCACTCGGACCTCATGCAGCGGCTGAAGGAGAAAGAGGATCAGGTGGAGGTGCTGCTGCAGAGAGCAGACAACCTTGTCCACGAAAAGGAGGACCCGAACGAGGCGATCGTATACGAGGCTATGGCACGGTGAGCACGATTGCCCATGTCACTGTTTGAGCACTGTGTTGCAGTTCTCTGGGTATCGCGTGGCGTGAGTTGAACAAGCAGCTGGTGCTTCGTGGGTACATGCTCACCGATGCGACTCGCTTTTATGAGCTGGCGCAGCAACACGACGAGCTCTCCCACTTCATCGCAGAGGGAGTGCGCACTGCCAGCAAGTCCAAGGAGGTCATCGCAAGAGCCGTCAACGGTATGCTCTTCTATCTTTCTTTTTGCATGGTTTATTTATGAACTTTATAAAATGTGTGATACAGATCTGCTTGACATCACCGCATCCGCCGTCGATCTTGGAACCAGCTGTATTGCCCAGGTGAGACATTGGAAACTAATGTGACTCTTGATTTGTGATTCCGATTGTTCGTCTGTCAGATTCGCGCTCTTGGACTTCTAAACGACAGCGAGGACCGACCGTCCGAGATCCTTTCTGCCTGTCTTCTTATCGAGAAGACTATGCTCAGGTGACGATCTAACTAATTCTTTTGAACTAATCTAAGAGTTAATTGATTCTTTCTTTGAGATAATTAATTATTTTAAATGTTTTTTTTTTGCAGAATTGCTGGATCGTGGGAGGCGGCGGATGCTGCGGTGCGTGGGAAAGACGAGATCGTCATTGCCAGTGGAGAGGACATTGAGGAGGTGAGATGGCATTGTCTGTCCTATGCCGTATCACTCGTGGTTTCAGAAGCTCATCACGATCGATCGCTGGGTGGTGCACAACGAGAGGAAGGCGCGCGCGGTGAACGAGCATGGAATGAGAGTGATCGAGGAGGAGGGACAGGTTGGGAGACGCCGATAGCACAATCACATAGGCCCTTCTTTGCAGGTCCACAAACAGACGCTGTACACTCTTCTGTCCTCCGATCGCGCCTCTTCTCTGTCTACCCGCATCGACACCCTTCTCGACTCCCTCAAGCAGAAGGAGCGACGCGCCGAGAGACTCCAGCAGTTCATCCAGGCCGCTCATCAGGTACATACCACGTGTGGCACTCAGTCTGACTAACCCCGTGTGCTCACTCCGTTCAGGCCACTTCGGCGGTTGCTGTGGGTGCTGTGAGTGTGTGTCTCTGGTACGTCAACTCGTGCCTCGATGACTAACCCCTTATCATGTGCATAAAATATACAGTTTACATGTGTCTATGTGTGTGTGTCTCACCTGTCGCTAACATGTCGTTTGTGTGTGGAAAAACATGCCGTTCCTCGCTCATCTCTCTCACTCTCACTCTCTCTCTCTTCACATTACACTCTCAATGATCGAGTGCGGGATTGAGAGTGAGCGCAACTAATCCTATGATAAATTAAATATATACCAAACACGAAATGAATTTAAAAAAAGTGTTGTGTTGTAGATGATGCGTCAGATGGACGTGATGGAAGTGGACATCAGGAATGCAAACGCGGCGATGGCGGGCGAACTGGCGCCCCTCGCAAAGCAGAAGGCGCGCGCCGTCGAAGCAGAGGGAAAAGACATCCTCGAGAAGGAGGCCCTCTCCCACGAAGAGCGACGTCTCGTCGAACAGAAGGTCACCGAGCTGGAGGAGAGGCTCAAGGAGCTGTACGCCATTGCCAAGCAGAGACAGTCGGCGGGAGCGCAGCAGATCAGCCAGCAGATCTCGCAGCTCACCTCGTGGATGGCTACCTCTGCCCGTCCCTTCCTAGCTGCCAACGGAGACATGGGCAGCGACATCGAGACAGCCAAGCAGTTCACTCACAAACACAGACACTTCGCCACCGAAGTCGTGGTAAGTTACGGTATTTTGAAAACAACCTTGCATTTGTGTTCAGAACCGCGATGCGTCGGTGATCGCTGTGATGAACCAGCACAAGCAGATGAGCGACGTCGAGGCTCAGCAGATGCACGAGTTCGAGGTATGAGATATATGTGCTAATGATTTGTGAATATTATTTTTCTAGAAAGAATACCACGAGCTGAAACAGCAGGTGGAACAGCGGGTGCAGCTCGGACATACCTTCGAACAGGTGCGTTAATGAAACGAGATGTTTGAGAACAATACTTCAGGTGCACCAGTTCGCTCGCGACCTGGACTCGTCTTTCGATGCTCTTTCTTCTCTGCTCACTGCCAACCGGGACTACACTAACGAAAAAGTCTCCCAGCAGATGTCGCACGTCTTCCAGATGATCCAGGAGACACTCGGACAGGAGAGACACCAAGGTATGGCTACAAGAATAACTATTGATATAAAGTCACGTTTCAGGTGACAAGTTCATTCAGTCCGCTCACCAGGCTACCGAACGCGATCAGACACTCAAGGTAACACAGTGATTATTGATGTTTTGTTTAACAAATACTATTCAGGTGTCCGGTGCGGTAAACTCTGTAAAAGATGTGCTGGTGCGACACGAGCACCGATTCAACGACGTCACCGGAAACTGGCAGCAATGGCAGGCTGGAAAGGTAAGGGACAAATGTTGAATGACTGATCATTTGTGTTTCAGGCCGAGTCTAAAACTTTCTCGTCTGTGATTGAGGAAGTGCAGGCGTGGCAGGAGGAGGTGGTGGAGATCATTCAGCAGCTGATGAACCAGCAGGTGGAAACCGAGCAGGAGATCTCCTCTGTCCGCCATCGCGTCGCCAGCATTCGCAACGAGCTCCAGGATAGGAAACAGAAGCTGCAGATTGCCGAGCAGCAGGCGACTAGTGAGTGAATATAGCCAACGAATGAGTTTCGTGTTCAGCCGAGTCGGTGCGCCGTGACATCCAGCAGACAGCGATGGTAAACCGCGCCATCGAGGAGAAGCTGGAGTTGGTGGAGCAAAAGGCACACCACGCACAACTACAGGTGGCAACTATCCATGTGAAGTGCAACGTCTGTGATTACAGCTGGAAGCGAAGTCTTTCGTGAAGGTGATCGAGGAGCTGCAATGCTGGCAGGTCGAGACAGTCGAGCTCATCGGTCAGCTCATGCAGAAGAGGATCGACTCTGTGCAGGTACATACTTATTGAGTTAATTTCAAACCGTATTAAACATTTCAAAATACTGAACATTATAGGATGCAGAGGAAGTTCGTCAGTGCGTCAACGAAGTGCGCAATGTGCTGCGTCAGAAGAACGAGAAGCTAGCCACAGTCGAGGAAAAGGCCACTAGTGCGTTAACATATGTCTAGCGATTATTCTAATTCTCTGACTTCAGCGGAGCAGATCCGCGGCGACGTTCAGCAGGTGCGCCTCGTGAATGCCGCCATCGACGAAAAACTGCAGATACTCGACGAGAGAGTACAACACGTACAGCAACAGGTGAGATACTTTATTCAGATTCTTGTTTGTTAAAGGTGAGGTCAGTCTTCACGAAATAGCCTCGCGTTTCGAAGTCAGTATCGAAGAGAGTTTCGAAGAGACTGACCGCTACTTTATACATTGCTACAGCTGGCGGTGGAGCGGACTTCCGTCAACGTCGTGGAGGAGGTGCAGGCGTGGCAGGAAGAGTTTGTGGAGATCATCAAGCAGCTGATGGAGACTCGCATTGAGTCGGTGGAACAGGCCGAGGAAGTGAAGAAGCGTTGTGCAAATGTGCGCGCCACACTCCAGCAGAGAAAGGAACATCTCGCCAAGGCGGAGCAGTCTGCTGTCTGTGAGTTAGACGTCAACATATATGTCATTCTATGTGATGTAACACTGTAACTCTTAACAACGAGCTGAAATTTACAGCCGAGTCTGTGCGCCGTGACATCCAGCAGGTGCAGCTCGTGAACCAAGCTATCGAGGAGAAGATCACCATGGTCGAGGAGCACGCCGAGACCATGAAGCAGCAGGTATTTTTTCTTCATCCTTCACAAGGGTCTCATTATAACCTTCACTTCACCTTTAATTTCAGCTGATCGCATCGCAGGAGCAGGCCAAGGAGGTGGAGGAGGTGACATTCTGGCAGGAGGAGATGGTCGAGTATGTCAAGCACATCTCCTACTTCAACATTGATACGGTCGAGGTCAGTAGTAGTTGTTCATATTAATTGCATCAATGTTGTTTAGCAAGCTGACGAGGTGCTTGAGAAGGTGCGTGTCGTGAAGGCAACTCTCCACGAGAGGAGGGAGCAGCTGCGCAAGGCCGAGAAGAGAGCTACCAGTGAGTCACGTGTAATTTTTTGTCTGTGACTCATCGTATGCATTCTAGCCGAGCATGCTCGCCGTACTATCCAGAAGGCTCTTCTCGTGAATCAAGCGGTGCAGAAGCAGTGCGAGGAGATCGAGGAGAGAGCTCAGGAGATCAAGACGCAGCTGGTGGAGCGTGCGCAGTTTGCGAATATGCTGCAGGAAGTGCAGCAGTGGCAGGAGAGGGCCGTCGAGGTCGTTCACAACGCGAGCATCGTCGAGGTGCGCAGCGTGCAGGAGGTGGAGTCGGTCCGCCAGCAGGTCGCCGAGGTCAAGGCCACTCTTCATGAAAAGAAAGAACAGCTGCGCAAGGCCGCTGAGCACGCTACTTGTGAGTGCGACTTTGTTTTAAGAATTCATCATTTCTTCAAATTCATTTTTCTTCAGCCGAATCGGTTCGTCGCGACGTGCAGAAGGCGCAGATTGTTAACGCCGCTATCGAGGAGAGAATAGAGAAGGTCGAGGAGCGTGTCGAGGTTCTCAAGCAGGAGGTGAGAAGTTACCGCGCAATTCATTCGCATCATGTTGATTTCTAGATCGCTCAGCAGGCCGTTGCAGTGAACGTGATTGAGGAGGTACAGTGCTGGCAGGAAGAGACGGTCGAGATCGTCCGCATGCTCGAGAACGTCAAAGTTCACGACGTCAAGGTAAGTCAGGTATTACATTTTTATAACGCCTGGTTTCAGGAGCAGGAGGAGGTGCGTCGCCGCGTGCAGCAGATCCGCGAGTCTCTCCAGCAACAGACCGCCAAGCTGCGCAAGGCACAGGAGTTTGCGAAGAGTGAGTATATGGACTACACATTGTTGTATAGTTGTGTGTTCAGGCGAGTCTGTGCACCGTCAGATCGAGGAGGCTCAGCTGGTGCAGCAGCGCCTCGAACAACAACTCCAGCAGGTCGAAAGACAGACTGAGAGCGTCGCGGTATGTACTATGTACATCGAAGAATGATAATACACATATGTATTTCAACCTGTTTCATTACGTCTTTTCAGGAAACTTATGCGCAGTCTGAAATGAGCGAGGTGCAGAAGGCGCCAGAGATCCTGGCGCACCTCAAGGACGTGAAGGTGGAGGAGGGCACTCGCGTTGAGCTGGCAGCTCGTGTAGAGGGAGCGCCTGAGCCAGATATCAGGTACATTTTGTGTGTGTGTGTGTGTGTGTTTGAATATGACCATAAAATCATTGTAACAGAGCTCAAACCACATTTACTAGCCGTTGATGCGATCCAGATGTTTTGTGCAGCATATAGTAGAATCGACTTGATCACTAGAAATGTATGCGACTTTGACTAGTAAGCTGCGTCAAACAGCTGCGATTTTTGTACCAAGGTGATTGTGATTGTTTGTTGTACATTGACAATGTAATGAATATTCTTTTAGCTGGACGAAGGACAATGTTGAGATCCGCGACAGCATGGACTACCACACTCAATACATCAACGGAGTCGCTTCGCTGACTATCGAGGTACATAAAAAAAAAATGTAAATGTTGACAAACCTTTTTTTCAGGAGACGTTCATTGAGGACTCTGCTGTCTACACGCTGCGTGCGACGAATATGGCAGGCACTGTGGAGAGCACTGCCACTCTGACAGTCGAGTCACGTGAGACGCAGCAGGAACAGGGAGAGAAACCCCGCTTCGTCCGCCAGCTGCAGAACCTGCAGGTACAGGAGGGTGGAGATGCCCAACTCGACTGTGTCATCATCGCCCGCCCTGAACCCGAGGTGGTGTGGTTCAAGGAGGAGAAGACAGTACAGGAGGACCAGAGAACTCATCTATCCTTCCAGGTGCATAAACTTTTACGAGTTGAATATCTCCAACGCGCTTCTTTTTAGGGCGATCACTGCCAACTGCGTATCGAGAACGTGCAGCCGGTTGACACGGGAATATACACGGCAAAGGCGCGCAACGTGCACGGCGAGGCGACCAACTTCTGCCAGGTGAAGGTGGTGCCCCGCAAGATGCCGCCTCCCACCCCGCCCAAGCCCCTCTCACGCGCCTCTTCCGTCGTCCATCGCGCTCCCACCATCCAGCCCACTCTCTGCAATGCCACCTATCTGGCTGGCGCTGAAGTGAAGATGGCGGTGAGTGTAATTATGCAGAACATTTGTGATGAGAGATTGTGTAGGTGCTGGTGCAAGGCGAGCCGCGTCCGCGCGTTCAGTGGACGGTCGACGAGCGTCCTCTGCGCAACAGCGAGGAGGTGCGCATCGTGGATACCGAGGACGGATGGAGCAGGCTCACCATCCAGAACGTACAGCCAAGACATGCTGGTGAGATGCGCGTCATATGACAACTCATGGGGAACGAGTTACTTGCAGGCATGTACATGGTGGTTGCGGACAACGAAGCAGGCGAGGCGCGCACTGGAGCCTCCCTCCATGTCCAGCCGCATGTGCAGATTCAGGTGGGTACACATTCTCAGAAAACGCATTGTGAGAGTATTTGCAGTCGACTGAATATCTGACCAGCTACCAACAGGCCTTTAGCCCTGTCGCCACCATTGAGGAGGTAGAAAATGATAAGCTTACTCCGCTAGCGCTTGAAATACATACACGCCTGCCTGCACACAAATTACTGTTCCTAACTATACGTTCAATACTTTTAGCCGATTCCGGAGATGCACAAGTCGACTGAGGAGAGCGTGAGTCGTCAGACACTGGAGACTGCGATCAGCCACCTCGACTCAATCCAACCGCCGGCTGTCAAGGACAGGGCAGTCGAGGAGACTCTCGAGTTCACACAGGGAATCGCCGAGACTAGGTTCGCACCCGAAAAGCAGACGTTTGTCGACGTGCAACAGAAGGTGGAGGAGGAGTCGTTCATCTCCAAGCAGTCCTTCGTCAACCCCATTCACACCACTACTACAAAACACACCGAGGAGGAGTTCGCCTCGACCGCTAACAAGCACCAGCAACAGAGACAGCCGGTGATCAGCAGGCAGCACACTCACGTCAGTATCATCGTAGAATTTGTTCGGTTAATAATGACCTTCATTTCCAGGAGGAGTCGTCTGTGATCGAAAACAAGAATTTCCAGCAGCAGCAGCCTCATGTTCCAAAGACCACTGTCGACGTTAAGCAGAATGTCGAGGTATTTGACAACGGAAATGATCTTTTCAACAGCCTTGTTATTTGCAGGAGACATCAGGTGTGATGCACCAGCACTTCGAGGCCGGCCGCGCCCCGCAGACCACTGTGAACGTGCATCAGAACGTGCAGGAGGAAAGTAGCGTTACCAAACAAAACTTCCATCAACCACCCCAGACCACAACCAATGTGCAGCAGAATGTGCAGGTGAGAATCAACTAGCAAGTGTTTGCATAACGGCAATGTTTTCAGGAGCAGTCGTCTGTCATCGAGCAGCAGCACTATCAGCAGCCGAAGACTACTGTGGATGTCAAGCAGGATGTTCAAGTAAGTGATGTTCTCACCGTACTTTGTATGCGTGTGATGTGTAGGAGACCTCCGGCGTGACGCACCAGCACTGGGAGCAGCCGCCGCACGTGCCGCAGACGACGGTGGATGTGAAGCAACAGGTGCAGGAGCAGTCCGCCATCACCCAGCAACACTACCAGCAGCCCCAGCCGCAGCACTCCACCAATGTGCACACCACTGTAGAGAAACAGTCTCGCATCCAGCAGCAGCAGCAGCAACATGAGCCTCGGCCGGTGCAGGTTGTGCAGAGACAGAAGACTGAGGACTACTCGGACGTGTCTCGTTTCGCCGTCTCCACACCCTACTCGCCTCAGATGGGAAGGAAGACGCCCCGATCTGTCATTGAGGAGGCCATGGTGCAAACGGTATGCTTGTTACGAATGATGTGTGAGCGTTAATATGTAAACATGACAATTTTAGGACATGTACGAGCAGCGTGATGGTCCTCGTCCGGTGACGGAAAAGACAACCAGGACGGACGAGGAGATGTGGCAGAACGACGTGGACGAGAAGATCGCGGCGCAGATGCGGGAGAGGAGCATGCACGAGTCGACGAGGGAACAGATGACCTCGTCCCAGAAGACCCATATTCCCCAGCCTGTGTGGAAGGTAGGCAAGAGAATGCTACAAAACTGATGGGTGCGTTTCAGCAGCAGCAGCACCTGCAGGAGACAGGCTACTGGACCGACGGGCAGATGAGTGGCTACACTGCCTCTCCCACCCCGCCCCCCGTGCCCGCCCATAGACGCGAGATGACCAGCGAGGAGCGGAGGGAGATGGGTCAGTACACACAAATCAAATAACCTATCTCTGATCTGTTTGTCTTTCTACTTATTACGACGTTTAATAGGTCTTTTCAATTATTCAGTGTCGTCGACGTCGACTCTGCCCGAGTTCCGTATCCCGTTCCAGAACGAATACACAGTGGAGGAGGAGGAGTGCATCCGCATCGAGTGCATGCTCGTCGGAAACCCGCGGCCCAAGGTGAGCACCAACAACTCGGGGCTTATCATGTCATGTTGTTCAGGTGCAATGGTTTTTCAACGACAAGCCTATCAACATGAGCAGCAGGTTTGTCGAGTTCGGAAATGTGGTGGACACGTATTCGATCCACTTCAACCCAGCTAGGCTCGATCATGCTGGAATATACAAGGTATGCACGGCATGATCAAGTTGTGATCATCAACGGTAACTTGCAGATCACTGCGGAGAATGTGCGTGGCTGCACGGAGTCGGTGACTGTGGTGCACGTGCGACCCAAGAGCATGACCAGGACTGTGCGGTGAGTTACTCTCTTATTCTCTCCTTCTCTCTCTCTCTCTCTCTCTTTCTCTCTCTCTCTCTTTCTCTCTCTCTCTCTCTCTTTCTCTCTCTCTCTCTATTTTTTCACTCTCTCTCTCTCTCTCTTTTCACTCTCATGTTTTCCCACTTTAACATATATTTGCAGTCGCGAGGAGGTGACGAAGATGCAGCAGGATGACGTCATGGATCACATTATCCAGCAGCGGAAAGCCGGCACTCTCGAACACCAGAAGGTTGGTCAAGAAATCGAAGATACTGTGAAACATGGTTGTTGTTGAGGTGGAGGAGGAGTTCGGTATGTTCTCGTATGAGCAGCGCCGGCCGCAGAAGCACGCCGAGTCTCGGCTGGTCACCCCGCCTCCCGCCAAGAAGCAGATGCAGGGCAGCCAGCACTCAACCCAGCACGACAGCAGCCTCACTCGATCCACCGGCGGACACCCGCCCCACTTCACCCAGACACTTGTCTCCGCCGTCGCAGCCGAGGCGGACGGAGCCCACTTCGAGGGGGTCGTCACCGGATGGCCCGCGCCGGCTGTCGAGTGGACCAGGGACGGGGTGGCCATCGACAGGAACAGCCTGTCGGGGGTGCAGTTCAGCAATATCGGCGGCCGCGTCTCCCTCCACTTCTCCTCCTGCTCGCCCCTGCACGCCGGAAAGTACATGTGCACTGCACGCAACGCCAGCGGAGTTGCCACCAGCAGCGCGCAGCTCGTGGTTAGACGTGAGTAGCGAACCGCATATTCTAGTGACTTTTCTTTTCAGCCCGCACGATCGCGCCGGACTTTGTGCAGCGCCTGATTAGTGAGGAGGTGGAGGATGGGGAGAGGCTTCGATGGGCGGTGCGAGTGACGGGAGACCCGGCGCCGACAGTGACGTGGCTGCGAGACGGAGAGGAGATCCCCGACTGCGAGGAAGTGCGAGTGGTGGATGAGGGCAACGGAGTGCACTCACTCATCATATCTGCCGTCGAGATGGCTGACAGCGGACAGTTCACCTGCCTCGCCGAGAACGTGGCGGGAGAGGCCAGGTAAGATGAAGGGAGAGATGCAAGGGTCTTTCATCATGCGTTTCAGGTCAACGGCCGATTTGGTAGTGCGAGCGAGGGGCAGTGAGCCCGGAAACTACTTCCATGTCACCAAGGTCACGCAGGAGAAGCAGGTACGTGGCAATGAAGATGTGTAGTGCAAACGATTAGTGTGTTTCAGTTAAACGGAGAGGAGGTGAATCGCAACCAGACCGTCAGCATTGAGAACCCTCGCGCCACTCCCATCAATCAATAAACACACTAATATTTACTGTATTCGCGTATTATATTTAATTACTTCATATTCACTCCGTTGTCTTTTATTGCCGAGAAATGAGTGTGCCTAGTCAACTATTTGTGAACGAAACTGCCCCATTGCACTGATAAGGATATTGGATATTGTGAGATAAAGTTTTCATTTTTAACGATTTTTGCAAGCTGTTTTTCGTGTACTTATAACTTATGTTTATATAAACTACACCCACGAGCAGTCTTCGCCTGAGCAGTCATTGGTTCAGTCACCATTGTTGCATTACTTTATATTATTTATAAGTAGCAGTAACAATATTGAAAAAATATTTTTCTTCTTATAACTCAATACCCATATCAGAAACGCATGACCTATATATTGTCAGAATGTTTGTACGATTTAACACTCAACCATAAACTTTTATTGCCTTGTTTATTTAATGATGTTCGACGGAAGCATGTATTCCAGCGTCGAAACTCCAACCGTGCTGAAAAATTAAGATAATCATATATAATGTTCTATTTTTCTCCCACCTTTTCACCTGACGGCGCACCCTTTGATGGGCCCTTTCCTGGACCGGTAGGTCCTGCAGGTCCCTTTCCACCCGACGGGCCCTTTGACGGGCCCTTTACGGGACCCGCCGGTCCTGCAGGTCCCTTTCCACCCGACGGGTCCTTTGACGGCCTCTTTCCGGGACCCGCCGGTCCTGCGGGTCCCTTTCCACCCGACGGGCCCTTTGACGGGCCCTTTCCGAGACCCGCCGGTCCTGCAGGTCCCTTTCCACCCGATAGTCCTTTTGACTGGCCTTTCCCGGAACCAGCGTGTCCTGCAGGTCCGTTTCCGTGACTGTGACCTGCACCTCCTTTCGCGGCCCCTCCGCCTTTGCTGCCACCTCCTACTGCTCCTCCTCCACTTCTTCCGCCGCCTCCTCCTTTCCCGCCTCCTCCAGTCGCTCTGGAGGATACGAGGACAATGATGAGTGCGAGAAGGACTACGAGACAAATGCGCATGTCGAGATGGAGATGGTTATCACAAATCAAGTGAGCGTCTTATATGTTTGGGTCTTTTGAGATAAGCGTGCGGGTTGACGCGTTTCATTACAATGGTTATCAACATTAAATGTCGTGTGATTCACTCCAGTCAACATGAGTACATAGCTGAAGTAGGAGCATAATCCAAACACAAACAGTGAATTGGATGATTCAATTAAACAAACCACAATTATCTACAATTACAATATTGCTAGTGTGTAGCTTTTGTATGTGTCACATAGAAATATATTTGATTTCATGTTTATGGACAAGCAATAGTGTTCGACCATATTATGTTCGCATACCACACATGAAGTTTGTTACTATATTTCATCTGTTTGAGTTCAATTAATGAGAAAATGATCAGGCCACATAGGGCGATTCGATGGATGAAAACGACATTGGAATGGAAAAATGTCTGACTATACTTTGTGTGATTTTTATGTACTTACGTGTCAAGTTTGACTCGAGTGTTTTTTTTTCTCTCGCGCGTATGTTTATTTGTGAGGGCTATGAAGTGACATCTTTTATGAAACTGTACACAACTGATATTACATTCTTCCACAATAATTAAGTGGGCGCTGCGAATAGGCGGGGCTATGTAGTTTCCTACCGTAGTTCGCAGACTGAGTAAAATGAACATTTAAGAGATGGCAAAACCTCATGTTATATATTGTATTGATTTAATGAATCGGATTGAACTTATCAGCGCTGAATACATGAAGATGCGCAATATTACAAATTATGCTTCCTTGTTTACTTACTAATCATCAAACTAAAAACTAAATTTTGCTTCGTTGTTCATAGTTCATGATGCTTGAAATATATGAAAAATGAGTGTTATCATCGAAATGAAGAAACTTTTCTTAAACATTTATCTACCATATCCGTAAATTCTCCCTTTTTTAATAACTTTGAAAAAACGTTTTCAGTTTTTTTTTTCAAAAATAAGTTTCATGCGATTATTTGTTTGTTTATTTGAAATAATCATGCATCACCCTTTTTTGATTACTGAAAATTTTGTGTACGCAGTATGTGCACTTATAGGTAAGGAGAAGGTAGATTCAAGAGATTACATACTCTGCGGAGGGAGTCGAAGGAAGACTATGTATAGCACTACATTCACTACAACTACACCATATCCCAACGATTATTATGCTCAATCACAACTACAAAAACAGTAATATGACGGAGAGTGTCAGGTTCAGGTATACACACACATGAGTAAACATCACTATCTACTAGGATGCGAGTTCTTTTTAGATAAACCAACGCTAGCTGACCATGTTTGTCAGGAGTCGGGACCAAAAAAGTGTTGATCTAGTATAAAAGTGGTCGATGCATGTTGCATTTTATCTCTCTGCCAATGCGTCTTGTTGTTCTTCTCCTCATTGTTGCCACTCTCGTTTCGGCACTGCCAGCTGTCGGTCAGTTGTACACATTGAGATCGGAAAACGATTTCTATCATGTCAGGCCGCCGCTTCCCACACAGAGCGGAAGGTATCATTCACACACACCAAGATCTACTACCTATGAAACAACAGGTGATGATTGAAGTTCAAGCTTTTCTCTAGATTCTAGACTTATATGACATTTTTCAACCATCGTATTGAGGCGAGTGAGCGATCTTTCAACTCTCACATCAGGCGGAAGAGGGGATTCGGGAAGTGGTTCAAGAAGACAGTCAAAGCAAGTGGAGCGCTGTAGAACTCGTGATACAGTGTATTTTCAGAAGACAGGCAAACATATTGAAAAGGTGACGAAGAAAGTAGTGGACGGGGCGATAGTCGCAGCTGCCGCCGCTGGAGTAGCTGCTATAGGACTGGGATGAATGACGATTTTGATTATCAATAAATTTTCATTCTCATTGACAATGAATGGAGCGATAAGAACAGAACAATTAACAATTGTTAAACGTATTGTTATCGCCGATGATTTCATGCATGAACGTCATTGAACAGTCATTTTTCTCTACGCCGACACAAACCGCTGGAAAGTGTTCCAATTCCGATCGCGAGTTGGTTTATTTGATTGTTATTTGATTGCAAATTGCCGGTGCGATAAGTGTGAAGATAAGGGTGAAAGGTGTGAATGAAGAATCACTCTCTTTTTCCGTCACTCATGCGCTTACCGCACATTCTAATACTCGCATTACTTCTCCTGATTGCTACTGTCCAATCGATTAAATTCGACAGGGCTCGGCTACAGACAAGATGCAAAGGTTTTTTGTGCTGAAACTATATTTCACAATCTTTTTACCAGCACGATGTTTCCCATTCGACGCCACATTTCTCTTGTATCTTTCTGAAGTAACAAGACATGGAGACCTTCTGAAGGTGAGATGAGGTGATGAGAGTGATTATCAATACATGTTCAGATCAAATACATGTTGATCAATCAGTTGGAAAACTGCTACGCTGGACAGCTAGGGTTTCGACTCAAAATACTACTGGTAAACTCATGTAGACTACTCAATCATTGAGATATGTTTGAGCCTCGGTCGGGTGAGTTTCTCACGTGCTGTGATATACGGGATTGCACGCAGATCATTCTACATATCAATCCAGCAGAATTGCTTTTGCCGGTGACACAGAAAGGTTTAATGGCTTAATCTACTACTGTTAAAATAATTTTACTATTCAGATCATATGAACGAGACTGACTCATATTCGATGTTCCCCCGAACAATCAAAGCCCTCGCCGTTTCCAAGACTCAGAGCGTATTTAGATCCCTTTACATTGTCACGGATTTCGGAGTTGTGGCGATGAGGGACAACAGCAACGTCGTCGCCAGAAGGGCACTCTACGAAGTGAGTTTCCTGCATACATATCAAGTATAAGAAAGTCTTTTTGTTTTTAGGATGTGCGAGTGAAGGCAGTGTTGCTCCAACCGCGACACGTTGAGCTTCCTATCGATGCCTACTATCCAGACCTACTATCCACCCTTGTCCGCAACAGAACAGTGTTGCTCGCGGATGGAACAGTGGATGCAATGTGCAAGGGTGAGTGGCATGCATTCGATATCGTTGTATAATGTTCAGTCCCTACTTCTGCGATCGGCGTGAGCGTATATGAGGTGCAAGAGAATCGCTATGTGCTTAGCGAATGCGGTCCGGTCTTGCCTACTCTGAGTAAGTGATATACACGTATATGTAGTGTATGTGCCATTGAGTTGTAGTTCCGAAAGGCCGCAGTAGGCACACAGACGTGCGAGTCTTTGTCGCTTTCAGTCAGAACCTGCATGAAGACAACTATGCGCACGTGAGTCACACCGTCAAATTATATATCATTTGTTTGTTTCATTGAAGGTGGTTCGCACAATGGATTCCATTCTATCGAAAGATGAAATGCTGAGCGACTCGGGACGAATTGTTATCACTGGTGAGTAACTAGAAGAAACACAAATCACACAGTCGTACAGCAGCAATAACACGTTGACACAGTAACACATTATCACCTTTTTCGTATGTTTGATCAGTATAATAAACGTCTTATATCACACTATTTGATGCAACACAGGTCCTAGGAGCACCGTGATCGCAAGCTGTTACTGGGGGAATGTGGAAAAGTGTATGGAAGAACTCGACAGTTCTAATATTTCTATTGCGCAGGTGGAAACCTATATTTCAATAGATGTACTGTGGTTATTCAGATTGAAACAGCTCTTGTCAACAAGAATGATCTGGAATTTGCACCAGATGTACTCACATTCATGAGAAACGAAGCTGTACGACCAACCAAGAACAAAACGGTTCGTTCAGAAAAAATTCCTATACCAGCAACCAGCTTTTAGATCATCGTGCTTCTTATCAGTGACTTTATTTCTGAAGAGTTTGTAATAAACTCGTTCTATTTTACGGAAGCTGTCAGAAAACAGGTATCAAAGTTTGAAGTGTGATTGTATGTTTGTTTATTCATAGAACATGACGATTGTCTCTGCAGTCGTGTTGGAGAATAGCACCCTCGATAGCTCTGATGTGTATGGATACTACTCATCTATTACTACTATGAACAACATATATCCACTTGAGTACTTCGGGAATCTCTCCGTGGTGGCAGATGAACTGTTCAATGCCACACAATTCACAACACCCCAAACAATAACTGAATCTTCCACGACGCCTGGAGAAGAGGAGACTTCGACTGTATTCACTCCTGCTGTGGGAGCGGAGGAAACCATGATTGTCCTTTCATTCACCAATTATTTAAATGAAGAGGATATGGAACATCTAGCGGTATGTAATACGACTCCTGAATCCTAAAATGACAACTCATCTGTCCAGGACTATCTCAAGCGCAACTCCCTTGACTGCGTGTCTCACAGGAAGCCGTTTTCTATCATTCACGATGCACACAACACAACTATACCGTGGTGTGACAAGTGAGTGGACACTTCGCCTTTTTTTGTCATTGTTAATTGTAGTCGCGATTGTCTGGATGAATTGATTGACGGCGTTACCCATCTGCTGAGGCAGCCTCATCCAGACGAGACAATTGAGGTAAGTAGTTTTTTAAAAAGCAAACTCTGCATGTGGTAACTGATTTGCAGGAAGTGAATGCAGGTCGGCGCGCCTTTCACGTGATGGGTAGTATCGAAGGCAAACCGAATGCGTCACTCTTTCTAATCACAGACTTCATTTCTTCTAGATTTATCAAGGTATGCCACATCAACACCCACAATTTCTCTCAATCATTATTACTTTGTTTCCACAGGTCTTCGAAACGGATAATGTTATCCGGCACAATCTCAGTACGGTTGATTTCTCGGTAAGAACTTTGTAATTATTGTTGTATTCATTATCAACATTTAGATTATCCTTGTCAAAGAAGACGCCACGTTACATGATAAAATAAGGTACACTCAAAAAACGCTCAACACTATCAACATCACCATTCAGTCTACCGAATAAGCAACTCCTCCAGTTCGATACATTCGCTGAGCTATCAGAAAACTCGCAGAGCCTCTGTCATATCATGCGGCCAACTGTCATTCATGGAAGTAAGGTTGTATGTAGGGTGATATGGTCAACTTCATTTTAGCTCTGTCCGCCACCTGGATTTCGCTCATCATTGTTTTCTCATGCTGTTCTCTAACCTTTCTCGTTGTTCTACTATGGAAATACCACTCACGGTAGTAACGAAAGCACATAATACATACCTAATGTGTTTTTTTTGTAGAAACGGTGCGTTGATTCGCGAAAACGCGGCGCTTTCTCTAGGAGTGGAGAAGAAGAGGATTCTGGAAGACGCAGAGTACGAGTCGTGAGTGGACGTGTCTTGTGCGTTGTTCATCTTCGCTCTGCTCAGCTACTACTCGCCGACCCCGACGACGTCTGTCCTCTCTGTCTCCTCCCTTGTCTCCACCCCTGCCGATCCATGGCAGATGGACAGACAGAGGCTCATACTCGGAGACAGAATTGGCATGGGAACGGGAGGAGTTGTGTACAAGTATGGTCAAATTTGAGTTCGAAATGAAAGCAGTGTTCAGAGGTTCCCTGATTGGCCGCGCGCCAGTCGAATACATACACAAGACTGCGTTCTTCGCGTTTCAGTACGAAAACTGTGCTGTGAGTAAAACATTATTTTTTAAAGCGTTTGATTATAAATGAAAAAGGGAATATTTTGATTGATAAAATTAGGGAATCGATGTTAGAATAATTCCACCGGCTTCCATAATAACTCCGCTGCGAAATTAAGATAGGAAAATAGATAGGAAAATAGTTTGATAAGATAAGAAAATAGTTTGATCTTGAATGTTGATAATGAGTGTGGTGGAGAATGACGGATGACTCAATTCTCAATGGTCTTTCTCTTCCAGGTGGCAATCAAGATGCTTCCACTGCACTATGAGGAAAGGAAGAGAACCGCGTTTCTCGATGAGATCGAAGTCATGAAGGTACAGTGGGCAGTGAGAACAGAATGAGAATGCATGCAGGCCATCGGGCCTCATCCGAACGTGGCGAACCTGCTGGGATGTGTGAGCGACTTCTCCCCCATATGCATGGTGAGCCTCGCTGGAGAACTTGAAACTCACTTCATAGTAGTGTATGGAATCTAACAAGCATTTTAATGTATGCTGTTCCTAGGTGGTGGAATACGCCGACCACGGTGATTTGAAGACGTTCCTCACCGGGAAGCAGCTTCATCAAGGAGTGAGTGTCTTTCTTCTAATTGAAAACAGTCTTTTCCCAGCCGCTGACGCAGTGCGATTCCCATTCGGACACGCAAGTTTGCCTCAAGGACCTCATCTCATTCATGTGGCAGATCAGCGATGCTATGGTGAGTTCTTGGAGAAAAGAAAATACACACGAAATTCATTTATAGGCTTTTCTCTCTCGCTACTCACTCATACACCGCGATCTTGCTGCGAGGAACGTTTTGCTCAAGGTATAACTAAAATATAATCACGTCTTTACAATTTCTAGGCTGGTCGTACTATTATGGTCAGTGACTTTGGCCTCTCTGTGTGGAACAACGATCCGAAGAAAGGTGTGTGACGGAATGTATTTGTATCTCTACACCTTGTTTAGGTTCAAAGCGAGGCGAGCGCCTGCCTATCAAATGGACAGCTGTGGAGGCTCTCCAAGATGGGGTGTTCAGTCGGCAGAGCGATGTCTGGTATGTCTTACTTATCGTTTTTCCGCAAGCGTTGTATGTGTAAGGTCATTCGGCGTCTGTGGTTGGGAGGTATTCTCAATGGGACGTGATCCATTCGACTTCCTGGACCCTGCTGAAGTAAGAATTCCTGTTCATGTTCCTTCCCCTAGTATTTCCGGTACTTATTAGTTACACACACTCTTTTCGTCGTGAAATGCGAAGTTTTCTTGGCTCCAGAAACCATTTAAGATACAATGGACTACTACTGATTTCTCGCTAAAAGTTTTAAATTCGGGTACTTAGAACGAAAGCACGTGGTTCAACGTACACATGGTCAGAAACTATCATCAGGCCGCGTTGAGCGGCAACATAAGTATTTAAAAAAAAACTTTCGACAATTACATTAGATACATTTGGCCCTTTTTGGTCAAGATTAGAACATCTTTCTGGAAAAAAAACGATGTCTCAGAATTGTACCTTAGGTTGGGAAAGCGGTTCGATTAGTTCATCGTGAGTGTGTCAGAATGTCTCCCAGCCTCAAAAACAGGTTCAAAATGTTTCCTCCACAAAATATGTATGGGGTAACGAGCTCTGTGTCAGAAAACAGTATATTGCGGAAATCTGCATTATACGAAGATTTTGGATATAAGAAGATATTCAAACTTCATATAACAGACCCAACACATCTATAGATTTTATGTAGAGTTCTTTGCTCGCTAGTTGACGGGGAAAGACGGTTGGACAGGGGTAGTGTCTATCTCACCGGCCGGGTTTTCTCACCCAGCTATAGAAGTGACAGGATAGTCTCTCACCGCATATGCTGTTATAAACACAGTGTCTGGTGAGGGATTATCCTTTCGGTTCGACTGCGTTCAGAGCGTACAAACGGACGGGACGTCATCGTAAAGAAGTCAAAACGTCGTTTAGTCTCAAACTGTGCGCTTTTTATATTGTCAACCCATTGTTCATGTCACTTGACTCAATTATGAATAAAGTATATATTTATATATATATATATATATATATATATATATATATATATATATATTTATATATCTATATCTATATCTATATCTATATCTATATCTATATCTATATATATATATATATATATATATATATATATATATATATATATATATATTTATTTATCACACCGTCTCTGTAAGAATCGAACACTTTTCGGGCTTATGGATACTAGGTGTTGGCGCACATAGAAGTTTTCGAAGGTCCTCTACAAGATGTATATGTTATTTTTTGTCAAATATGCAAATTAGGCTCATTAAGAGACCACTACCTCAAATCGGTCAATTTTTAGCCAAAACACTTAAAATAGGTGCTTGTTCGATTCCTTGTTAGATTTTAAGAATTTTTTATTATAATTTTTTTTTGGAAATGTTCCGGTCCGAAAAAAAACAAAAATGACTTACATCACCTTGAAGAGCGTTTTATGTTTAGTTTCCATGATTTTTTTTCAAAAAATCGATTGTACCGTCTTTCGCCATGTAGACGATTGAAAGTGGTCCAGTCAGCCTAAATGCCGATATGTGCACTTTTATTGTTATTTCAACTGAGAAAAAACAAAAACAGAGTCTACCATCATAATCTACACATTTTGTTTGCCTTGTGGACACTATTTCATGAAAATCGATTGCACCGTCTTTCGCCATCCAGACGATTGAAGGTGGTCTCTCTATCCTGACCACTGTTGCACAGTTCGATTCGGTTTCGAGTTTTTTGACCGTCTTGACCGTCTTTGACCGTCTTTTCAATATACGATTCAGTTTTTTTTAATATACGATGTTGTTTTGACCGTAATATCAACGATACAAGATCAAAACTGAATCGAACTGTGGTCAGGATAGAGAGACCACCTTCAATCGTCTGGATGGCGAAAGACGGTGCAATCGATTTTCATGAAAATGTGTCCACAAGGCAAACAAAATGTAGATTCTGATGGTAGACTCTGTTTTTGTTTTTTCTCAGTTGAAATAACAATAAAAGTGCACATATCGGCATTTAGGCTGTCTGGACCACTTTCAATCGTCTAGATGGCGAAAGACGGTACAATCGATTTTTTGAATAAAAATCATGGAAACTAAACATAAAACGCTCTTTAGGGTGATGTAAGTCTTTTTTGTTTTTTCGGACCGGAACATTTCCAAAAAAAAATTTGGGTCATTACTTTTTTCAAAATATTTTTTTCGAAAAATATTTCATAATAAAAAGTTCTTAAAATCTAACAAGGAATCGAACAAGCACCTATTTTAAATGTTTTGGCGAAAATTGACCGATTTGAGGTAGTGGTCCCTTAATGAGCCTAACTTGCATATTTGACAAAAACTAACATATACATTTTGTAGAGGACCTTCGAAAACTCCTATATGTGCCAGCATAGCTCCTAGTATCCACAAACCCGAAAAGTGTTCGATTCTTACAGAGACGGTGTGATATATATATATATATATATATATATATATATATATATATATGAATAAAGTATATATATATATATATAACTAATCGTCTAATTTTAGGTGCTGCCATATTTAGCGGCCGGCAAAAGGCTGCATCAACCAAAACACTGTCCTCCTGATGTGTGAGTGAAAACTTTTATCTACTCGAAAATATCCAAAATATCATTTTAGATGGTTGTTGTTGTGTTCGTGTTGGCAGTGTGCCCCGGACGCCCGTCCTTCGTTCTCTCATCTCAGGGAGTCTCTCACTTGCATCCTCGAATCCACAGCTGGCTATGGATACCTCACACTCGGCGCTGCCGGATGCGAATACGCACAATTCGACAAACAACTTCTAGACGACGAATTCGAGTAACTGGTGTTTCATGCATATTCTCAATGTTTGTATATTATGGTATTCAGTTATGTATTCTCTTATCATTGTATCACATATACACATATGTATGTTTGTTGTTTGTTGGTGGAGTGGCGATAGGAGGTGGAAGGAGTGGTGCATGATGAATGAGCGTGGTCGTTGTCTGGATGTCGCTCGTTTTCTTTCTCTCGCCTCACCTCACCTCGCATACTCACACCTGCCCACGAAACTACTCACTACTCTACGAAACCAACTCACATTTGTAACTCTACGCGTCTACAATTTGTTCATTCTCACGCATGCATAAGTATACATAATCAAACAATTTTGGTATAATTCCTATAACTGTCTCAAATCCTATTTCTGAAAATTAATTTTGAAATCTTTGTCAGTCTCTGTTCCGCCGTCCCCCTCTCCAATCTTCAATCGCATTTTATTCTCGCCTGCTCTCCTCTCTCTATACTATAAAATAGCTGTCCAGCCCACCTGTATTGTAAATTTCAATTTGTATCCGCCGCGTCACCCGCATTCCCCCGTCTTTCTCGTATTGTCTCTCTGTGTGATGTCTCGTCGACCACGTCATTTCCAGCTTGCATGCTCGTGTCGGTGTTTTCACGCCTTCCTCTCTATAATTTCATCAGCATCCCACAATCCCCGCAGCCCTCACTTCTCACTTCCCTCCATTCATTCCATATCATCGCATTACTCATGCGTGTTTCTTCTTTCGTGCCGAGCTCTCCTTGTTCCTTTGCTGTGACATGTTGTCTCGCCGCACAGCCCACACGCAATTTGCATCAATGAATCCGCCCTCGAAACACCACATTGATTCTGCCCAACTGTTGTTGTTTCCTTTCTTCTTCTATCCGCTTCTTTTATTTTCTCTCGCGCTCGCGTTATAAATACTCAAACATTGTGAGTGAGAGTTCACATAAAAACTGCAGTTCTATCATTCTTTTCTTTGTCTACCCTACTCTTCCCACTGACGCTTTGTGATAGTATTTGTATTTCTTTTTTTTTTCTCCGTCATAATTACAGTGTTGGCGACCGCGTGTATTTACGCCTCACTGTGGGAGAAATTGCTTCTCCACTCTCTGTCTCACCCTCTCTCTCCCCTCCTTTCTCTCATCCCATTCACTCCCTATATTTTCGTGACTCTCTTTCTGTGTATAGTGTTTGTCGTATTGTATAGGATTGTGGAAGGGAGATAACTAAATGAATATGGCATGAAATAATTGAATTACTTTAATAGGTGTTGATGAATGGAGCATATGCGTTCGGCTGTGCGGATGGAATTTGGTTAGCCTCCCCCTCCTTTCCTCTCCCCTTCTCCCTCTCTCCTCCCTATCCTCTCGCCTTCTAATGCACTCGCACAGATTCTATCATTCTATTATTGCATATATCATCTTCATTCCATATGTTGTTACTTTCATTCTTTCATTCGTCTTGGTCTGTTCGCGGAAAAAAGACTTTTGAGTTGGTGCGAGATCTGTGATACCTTTCGCTTTCATCTATCCAGTTCTAGGTTATCCTAGTTTGCAGTTGACTATTGTTTTCCACATTCTTCTGGATTTCGATTAGATTACCGTGAATCATTCATTACGGAGAGAATGAGGGACAGACTGCTCCTCCCGACTGCTCCTCCTGCTCCATTCCCACGCCATTCCCCTTCCCTCAATAGCACTCATACTGGTGGTTTGTGTAATTCGCATTGTTGTGCAACTTGTGGAATCCGACCGGCTCTCCGATTTCTCCCCTCGTCGAGGGTAATTTGCGAGCAATTGAAATGTGTCTGCCAAGCCAAGACAAGCCCCTCTCTCCGTGTACAAATGCGCATACAAAATGGGAGGGATACGGGGAAAGGGGGGGATTGTATGGGGTGGCAGTCGGACTCCGACGTCTACCCACTGATTCATGTGTCGCGTGCTTCTCCTACTCCCACTCCCCTCTCAACTCAACCCAATTCGCAATGATATCATGACAAGGAGGGACGACATCTGCGCCCCCTCTCTCTCTCTCTCTTTCCATCCCGAGACAACTTCTCTCCATTACCACCCCTCTCACTCTGCGCTCTCTCCTCCCGCCGCGCACTCTGCCCGCCTCTCTCACTTCTCCCTGCACAATTTACATAGAGCCCTGCGGGCCTTTCTATTTCCGTAGATACATTGCTATCCGCCGTGAGTTAGGCTATTGCAGTTCACTCGGCACATCACCATCGGCACATGCGAGCAAGAGGATATGGCGAAGTAAGCATCTCTCTCTCTCTCTCTCTCTCTCTCTCTCTCTCTCTCTCTCTCTCTCTCTCTCTCTCAATAATTCCTTTTTCAGTTGGAACCCGTTCGCAACCTGCTTCCAGTTGTCTAGAATCTTCGCAAATGAGGGCTACGTTTGGATGAGATTTCTCATTCCTGTGCGCACGCATCGACCAGATAAAAGTACGTGTCACGGTTCCAAGCAGTTCATTTAAACATGCATGTAACCTTCCTTTATAGATCACGACGCAGTCTCAACCGATTCTGAAGTGAATGGTTGCGATGTGAAGGGAGGCAAGGGAGGAGAGGGTGTGGAGAGATATGTGGTGATGCCACTACAAATCAACAACGCCCCGGCTGCACTCGGCTACACTGTCACTGTGAGTACAAAAGGAACGAGAAATCAGATAGGACTACGATTGAAGGATTCGTTTGACGATGAGAAAAAGCTAGAAAGCGGTCGAATCAAGCTGATCGCGTACTATGAACGAATGCAGCGGACGGTGAGTACAAGTTACATTCTGATTTACATGGTTCTTTCAGTTACATATTACGGTCATTAAATTGAAGGATAGGAAATTGGTGGATCCCGATGACGTGCAACAGGTGAGAAACAAGAAAGACGCCCTCAGGCATGATAGAATTTTGTAATCACACATATTTTGTGTGTGCGTGGTTGCCTTTCCCTGCTTTCTCTCTCTCTCTCTCTCTCGCTCTCTCTCTCTCTCTCTCTCTCTCCTCTATCTCATTCTCAATTTCCCTCCACCCACTCCTTTCCGCCAATTCGCCCCGGCTGGCTTTCGGAAGTTCGCTTCGTTCACGATTGGCCCTCGCCTTTTTCTCATCTCCCACCACACACAATCCGCTCTCAAATGTGCACCTCCAATAAGGCATATTCCTATATCCGTCCCGGATTATAGCCCTGCTGACCGGAAAGCGAATAGGGGTTGAGAGGAGATGAGCTGAATGAGGGGAGAGGGAGCTCACCTGACTCGAATCTGAGTTTTACACTTTACAGAAACGCACTGCCTAAATATGGATGGTTCAGGTGAAAGTGGCGTTTACATCGGATCGGGTGCTCACTCAGGCGACGCCCTTCATACAGGGAGACACTTTCAATCACACATTCGCATTTCTACTCACCGACCATCGTAAGAGTGTTTTGGAAAGCACGAGTTACGAGTATGCAACACTGTTTAGTCGAGTTGGCACGCGGTCGTATTTCACTGCAAGTGTGGGGCCGACAGCAATCCACTATGGCCACGATGCGAGCAGAAGCGAGTATGGAAGGAAAGAACGTCAATCTAAAGGTATATGCAATATGCAGACATATTCATGATAACAGGGTTATATCTTAGGGGTTGATCGATGACAACAAGAGCAGCAAGTACGAGCACACACTGCGGTTGGAGCGAGTGTGCCGGGATGAGAACCGGATAGGAAGGGAGTTGGAGAGGGCGCTCACAGGGTGCTCCCCTTCACCCGTCCCACCAAAGATACTCGCGTCTCCGATAGTCAACAGTATCTCCTCCAAGACATCGTCCCCCTCTCCCATCTCACCACTCACCAATGTCTTTCCCGTACAGCCAAAAACAGTACCATATCAGTAAGTTCATTCTATTTATAGTTGTTTTAGTCTCTCTGGCTCATCCTTTTTTTTCAGTGGTGCCCGTCGCAGTTCATGTATCGACGGTGGGGGTCGTTTCTGTGCCGTTCCCACTGCGGGCGCTCCCGAGGTCAATCAACGCCCCAGTATCATTGTATTGTATCCCATAATTTCCATTCCAGTTGTTGGTATCTCTCTGTTTCTGCTCCGAGCGCTCACAGTTGGTCGTTGGAATCGAACGGGGAAGCAGCATTGGTGATCAACTCAAGCCATACGGTACGAAAAAAAATTATAAGCACAATTTTGATTATTATGATAAAAAAGGAAATGTTCTGAAATCATTTTAAAAAAAGATTGCATGTATATACGTATATAATAGTTTCGCAGATACATTCGTGCGTATTCGCGTGATGGAATCGGATGGGGAGGTTGTTTGGAAGTACAAGACACAAACAGTCAAGAGAAGCACCGAACCCACCTATGACAGCTTCACCACAATCAAGGTATTTTATTTGCATTTTGATCTGTTCTTTATAGTCTTCTTTAGATGCCACAAGACAGTTTGGAACGAAGCAGTATTTCAGTCGAGGTATTTTTAATCTGTATCATGTAGAATGTAGAAGCATTTTATTATAATTAAATATGTGCGAAATACGAATACTACCATTTCATTTATCTTTTTTTTTAGATTTTCGCAATTATCGGTATGCGGAAAAAGAGGATGCAGATAGGATATCTTGCATTAGGTAATTTTTAAATGGCATTCCAGTTCACAATTGTTTCATTTTTTGTCATGCAAAGAAACTAAAATTTACATGTTTTGTTTTTTCACACTCAATACTAAAATCCCCAATACCGAAAATACAACTGTGCTGTTCAGGTTTCAATTCGACTAGTCCCGACGCTCGCGAACACTGGTATCAAATGATGCAGGTACATCGTTTTCAGAAACGAAAACAGAGTTACAAACATTACAATAGTTACAACATAATAGCGAACTCGTAGCGTGGTGGGGGGAAACATTTGTTGTGTTGCTACCTGTAATCTGTTTGTAATTGCAGGGAATGGGAACGACAGTGTCCAAGTGGCATGCAGTCATCAACATGGATTCATGATGACAAGAAACTATGATAGAAGACTGATTCGCATATCTCTTACGGGGTATAATTAATCATAATTAATCTACAACAACGCTCACACTACAAGCCAAGACAGTCCTAAGTTACTTATTATGTACCAAATTAACTTGCATGTAAAAGTGCATGATGTACATATTTCATTACGCTCTATAGTAATATAGTTTTATTCTTGTAATATGGAAGTATTTTAGTTATCAGAAACAATGCAACCATCAGTCATACATTTTGTGTTAATCTTCTCATGTTCTCTTCACCAGCCGACTCCCTTTCCTCCCACTCCTACATACTTACCCTCTCCCCCCCCCCTCCCCTCACTCACTCTCTTCCTACGTGTACTCTTATCGTGTATCCTTGTTTCCACGTTTGACGTTTAACATTGCGTGTTTCATATATGTACACTACTCGCCACATGGAATAGCAAAAGTGTGGGCCCGAGTGCCCCCGGTGTGGGCCCGAGTGGGCCCGCGCCCCGTATTCGATCATATCGAAATATTTTCTTATGAAATTTTGTATGCATAATGAGAAAAGCATTCCGCATCGATCTGCGTTTGCAGAATTTTGAAATTTTGATTTTGATTTTTCCGGGCTCACACCCTGTGGGACCGGCGGTCCCACTGAGTGTCCCCGATGTGGGACCGTGTGGGCCCGACGGGCTCACTCTGTGCCCCCGGTGTGGGACCGTGTGGGCCCACACACGATATCTTCCTATTTCGCCATTTTCATCGAAAACAAACATTACTAACGTATTCCACATAGTGTATTTAGGCTGGAAACATGTTTCGAGCGGAAAAATAAAACATGTTTCACTCATCATGACATCATGAGATGACGTCACTTTGCCGTTTCGACAGGTCGCATTTTTCCGCTTTTCATTAAAAAAACTACTCTAGTGTTTATTGTTTTGTTTGTAAGCTACGTGTAGAATCTGATTTTCTTACACAGCCAGAGAGACGCGACTCCTCTACGCCCCGCCCTCCCCCTCTCGCACCGGGTTCTCGAAACAAGAGTCGTGTGTGAAAAAGTTGTGAAAATCATGAAAAGGAAATGCTGAAACAACATTAAGACAATAATGAGTAAAAGATGGGAAGTTGAGTGGCGCAGTTCACATTTTGATCGGACGCCACGCTCTCTCTCACTGCCCACGCTCACTCGTGGCACCCATGCATGGATGCACGTGCGTCACGTGAGTACTGTATGAATGATAACGTGGGTATTGAACGGAATATGTTGAACTTCATCGGAACCCTATGAAACATGGTATATTCCTGATTCGGAAAACGAGACACAATCGATTTTAATATTTGTGTTTTATTATAAGTGCATTTTGACGTTTCGAGTGTCTTTTCAGAAGTTGACCCAGTGACACCACCAGTCGCGCAGCAGACTGTAACCGCTGAAGGCAAAGTAGCCATATGCTATTGAATGACAATAGAGGGGACTGGATGCACTAAAGAAGGTTCGCTTTATCAAGGGACCAATCATATATCAATCATATATGCAATTCAAATAAGAAAATCAGATTCCACACGTAGCTTACAAACAAAACAATAAACACTAGAGTAGTTTTTTTATGAAAAGCGGAAAAATGCGACCTGTCGAAACGGCAAAGTGACGTCATCTCATGATGTCATGATGAGTGAAACATGTTTTATTTTTCCGCTCAAAACATGTTTCCAGCCTAAATACACTATGTGGAATACGTTAGTAATGTTTGTTTTCGATGAAAATGGCGAAATAGGAAGATATCGTGTGTGGGCCCACACGGTCCCACACCGGGGGCACAGAGTGAGCCCGTCGGGCCCACACGGTCCCACATCGGGGACACTCAGTGGGACCGCCGGTCCCACAGGGTGTGAGCCCGGAAAAATCAAAATCAAAATTTCAAAATTCTGCTAACGCAGATCGATGCGGAATGCTTTTCTCATTATGCGTACAAAATTTCATCAGAAAATATTTCGATATGATCGAATACGGGGCGCGGGCCCACTCGGGCCCACACCGGGGGCACTCGGGCCCACACTTTTGCTATTCCATGTGGCGAGTAGTGTATTTATCCTGATTCTTGACATATTGATAAACTGCAACCATAAAACAGAAATCCCTTTTCGTGAGAGAATATCATCTGTTTAATCGCAGTCGCAGAGGCAACATCGAGGATTAAACGTTGGGTTTTATTATTGATCACCTACTCATCTTTTTTTTCTTGGCTGGTTCACATGCGTGGCAAGGTTTGACCACGAGTGTACTATCATCATATTTTCGCCAACTTTTAGTATCTAGGTGAGTTTTGACTCTTCTTCCTCTCCTCTATTCTTTTCTCCCATCCATCACTGTCCAATCCCACTCCTCCTCTTGCTTCTCCCGCTGTGATAACAAAAATCAATCAAAAGTCCTTGCTGTGCCCCGTTACCGCCAATGTTTTGATAGTAAACATGTTTTGATTAATGGTGGATCGTGACATCTCTTGTTCTGCTTGTTCATTTGGCTCACATGCACGGCAACAACTGTTCTATCTTGACTACTAATGACTGCTCCAACTTTCGGCGTTGCATGAGCGATGCATGCATTAGTTGCTATTACTTATGCGTTGTGATGCAGAAGTGGAAGAAAGGAGTGCAGTGGTTGAGTTCAATGCAACAGCTGTCTCCACTTCTTGCGCCAAACATCAATTCTTCGCACTCTATCAGTCTATCGCTCGTTTCATCTCTATGCGAGAAAAAGAAGGCGGGCGTGAGCGAAAGGATATCGCCTCACACACCTTTCCCTCTCCCTTTGTTTCGCAGCCATTTTCACGTTGTTTTGTATTCTACTGATTCTCATTCTGTGAATGCTACTGACATGACACTCGAACAAATTGTCTAATTACGTTAAGCGAGTGTAGCATTTCGCGTGTTAAGACTCTCTCTTTAGCTCTGTCTTCTCTCTCTTTCTCTCTCTCTCTCTCTCTCTCTCTCTCTCTCTTCTGTCTCTCTCTCTCTTTCTCTCTCATCTCTCTCCTTTTCATCAATGCCTCAATCGTATCTCTTCCGCCTCTCTAACCCCTACTCAGTCTTCGCTCCTCCTTACCCTTTTTCATTTGTCATGTTATCCTACTGTTAGTATCTCTTAGTAAGACTAATCACACTTGCTACACGATACATAAGCACATTCACGCACTTCCTCGTATATATTTCGTCGTTTTGTCTATGCTTTCGCTCTCTCACAGTGTTCCCTCTTCATAAAAAAAAAGTAATCAAAACGTATACGTTTTGTTGTGCATGGAATAGCTATCTGCAATTCGTATGCCTTTTAACTTTTATAGTCTTTTTTTTTATTTTTCAGAATTCTTCCGCGTATCTTAATTCGCTCCATGCGAATTAACAGATATGTGGGTGCATTAGAAAAGGGTAAACTACAAAGCTGGGAAAGCGACACAAACACAAAGCGACTCCGAAGACGGCGAACCCCCCTTCCTCTTCCTCCCTCGCCTCGCTCACTACTGACGCTCCTACCGCTGTATTGTTGTTTTTTTTGTTGTTTTTTTCTCTCTCACAACTGTCAACTGTCTCCACTTGTCTGTATTCCGCAGGCGACTATCAAAAGTCGAGGTAAAAGAGTTGAATAACGCATGAGCAAACGTGCTGGAAATAATCGTGTAATGATTGCAAGTCACGACTGGAGAGGAGAGTTCTCGGAGTATCAATCTCCTCTAACACTGCATTACTTCCCGATTTCTTATTTCTATATGCTCACCTGCAGTGTGTAGAGCTCTCTATCCACTTTCTCTTCCCAAATTTGGCTTGTATCCCCTCCCCGAAAACCGCCTGATTGGATATTGTGTGTTAGTTCTGGTGGCCTCCTCGCACTCTCCCTCCCTTCCTCCCTCCTTTCACTCACATGTCCCTTCAGTCGGAAGCAGTGTCCATGATGTCTGCCTAATAGGTGTGTGTGTGGGGGGCGTGGTTGTCTCGTCTGATCCCTTGTCCGTTCCCTCGGGAGGCTCCACTCTGCCACACCAGAGTGCATCATATGAGTAGTGGCCCTCGCTGCGCGACCATCAGCCAGATTCATCGCTCCTCTCCCTCTCTCCCTCTTCTCCACTCTTATCCATCTTCATCATCACATCACATTGCCGCATTGCGTCCATTTACGTGTATATTCTAAAGCATGAATCTTTTTCAACAACTCGTTGTGTTAATGACGCATTGACTTCTTCTGCACTCTAGGCAAACTCTCTCACGATGAAGCTTCTTCATTCTCTATTTCTCTCTTCCCTTATCTCACTTGCTCCCCGTCTCTTTCTCCTTTTCTTTCTCTCACTTTGCCCTCACACATCGCTCACTATGCATAGTGCAACCTGGAGGAAATCGGATGGTTTGCGTTTGTGTGTGATGTTGTATTAACATCCTTCTTTTCTGTCTAATCTCTTCTTCTTGCAGCACAAACACATCCATTCCCGCTCCCATTTTCGATTCTTCATTGGCTCATATGTATGAATTGTACGACTTGTGTTGACATACATGAGTGCATTGCATGTCAGAGAGTGTCCACGATCCATTGTAGTACTCGCCTCTCCTTTCTCATTCCTATTTATGCATTTCCTCTTTCCTTTCTCTTTTCGATCGTCTCATCGAACCTTGTCAAAATGTAAACAACGCTTGTGGTGAAGAATCTTGTGCTATTCCTCATTTCTTCTTCCAGCATGCTTCCTCTGGCTCTCTTGCTTGTTCATTGCCTGCTCGCAAGTTCGAAGCGTCAGCAAATAGGAGTCTATCCCATCAAAGGTATGTAATCTCACGTGTTTGTATAGACTGCGGACCAAAGTTGTTTGTTCCTGTCCTTCTATAAATTCAGAACACAAATTCAGTTATGGAGCGAATAGAAGAATTGCTGGGAAAGATTTGTTCACAACAAACAGGAGCATTTTGTCCGTATAATCGTTGTTTTCAGGAAATCTGTGGAGGGCAAAGTTCCCACATGAAATCGCCACCAACTTCAGTTCGGATTTCAAGGATTTCGTATCTGAATGTAAGGCGACAGTGAGTGAGGATACGGGAATACGGTACTACTACTCAGCCACTGGAAAGGAATACAAGCATTTGGAGGTGAGCAGGAAAGGGGTTTTCTCTCTTTCGTTTGTCATACTTTATGTTCTCTTTTATCTATTGTACAACCAGCTTGTCTGCGAAAGAGACACATATCACCCAAAATAAGAAATTCGTGTCGCGAAAACAACGTTTTGTTGCCTTTGCGCTCGCGTTTTGAAGCCTGCGACACAAAGGCATTGTGTGGGAAACATATCGGGGTTCGAAATGCATAAGAAACGAGGGTTATACAATAGTAACAAGTTATCGACCAGTACGCATTTATATACTTACAAGATATATACGTCATGTACTTAAATTTGCAGACCGACGATTCCATCTGTTTCTACTCGCTGGAGCGACACTTGCCAGATCCGCAGTTCATTCCCGCTAATCATTTCCTTGCGGTGAGTCAACCAATTACCAGTTAACCTCGTGTCTCCTTCCCCTTCTCGTTCTCACACATAATTGTCTTCTGTTTGTGTTTTTGAAAATCCTTTCAATCTCTTTCCCTCCTATTTTATTCATCCGTCCAAGATTCGCACGATTCAATTTGCTCCATCCAACGAGTTTCGCCAGGACATTCGTATTATAATATCAACATGCGTTGTTCTTTTTTATGTTTATTAGAGATATGTCAACTGCCAATCTCCCACCGCTTGGGTATGCGTGCTGAAGGAAATGAAAAAGCGACTGCAATGTTTGACTCGCATGCGAACACTGCATTCCCTCTTTCTCACATACATTCGTTCTCCTTTCTTCTCCTCCTCTACTTTCCTCTCTCGCCTAAATCAGAGGGGCTTTGAAATGCCTGGTGATGGAGAAAGGACAGAGAGAGTGGCGGTTTCAGAATACGTCGGGAGAAGGAGAGGAGAAAGAGGTGGAGTATTGGGACACTGTCCCTGGCAAGTGGAAGAAATACGTGCGTGGGCGAATGGGAGAAAGCGAATGACGTGTGTGGCATAACATTTTCCTTCCAACCGCTTGCTTCACTTTCGATTTCTGATTTTACAGAGTGTGTGCTGCTGGAGTGTCCCCTGTTTATTTCCGCGTAACTCTATATGATTGCGGTTTTTTCAGAACTTCACTCTCTATTTTGGCTGTGATGCAACTTGTTGCGCCCTGGAGTGCTGCCAAAGGGACGTGCCTATCACTATTCTGTGAGTATCACATGCATATCCCACCACCAGCATTTTCTTGAACTTTGCTCGCTCTCCAAATGCCCTTGGGAGAGAGGGGCAACATCATACTGGGTGCGCGGAGTCAGCGCGGAACAAGCATGCGAAAATCCGTGCCCTCATGATTATTCAATAGCGAGGCTTATGAATACGTGGCATGAAGTGTTTCAGAGGAAGTTTCCTCATCGCCCTCTCTCTTCTCATCTTCCTCTTCTACGCGTCTGTCTACATTGGTGGATGCGTGTGTGCGTGGAGAAATGGCGCCCTCGGAAGAAGGGGTACGTCACATCACTCTGATTGCACGCATCATCCTACCTCACCACTCACAATCTTGTTCACAGGAATCGTGTCCGCCCGCTCACCCTCTAAGAACGGATCGACAGCCCAGTCAAAGAAACAATCTTCCGTAGTTGTAACCATCAATGGGGACAGCAAGAGCAAGTTCAGGTAAACTTCGTACTTGGGGAAAATGGTATATTGCAATTTCAGCACGACCGGTGTGACTTCTGTGGATGGCAATGCTAATCCGGAGGGAGAGAAGATGCTGGATTACTGAACAGATTTCGGCAGTCTCTCCACAAACACAACACACGGGTCACCCACTCTATGCTTTTTCACGGGTCACTCCACGCTTTCCAATCAACTTTTTGAATAAATTGAAGTGTTGCATGACGATATGTATTTGAATATATGTGTCTGAATAAAATGGTAACACGAGTATATTGGGTGTCCCACGGTTCACGATACGGCAGTCATCTCGCCGCATATCAAATCGAATTGTAAGCACTTGCAGTTATCGTCAGGTCGAGATAACAAGAAATCACACAGAACACAGACCAAGTCCGATTGTTCCAGATCGAACACAGTACACAGCAATGCGAACACTCTTCCGATTTCTGCTACTGCTTGTTTTTGCAATTTTCTTCAGTTTCTTTGCCATTTCATTTACAACCTCTGTAAGTGTAAATGTAAATGATGAACCAGTTCTACGAGACGTTTGGGTGAGTTTCATTATTCCCGTGTTGTTTCATAGCCGTTTTAGAACCCTCCTCTGTCTTTCTACCGTGAGAAGTTGCTTCCTCTGGAGCAGCTGCCGTTTCCTCGTTCCTCTCTTCTCATAGACGTACTTCTCCTCTCCGATCTTTTATCGCCCTCATCATCTCGTCTCAACATCCATCCACGCATCCAAATTGCAGTAAACTTCATGTCGGTTTTATGCCTTCTTCTTCTCCATTCCGTCCGTCTTTTCAGCGAGCCAATTTCACCTGACAACTTTCCGCACCTCGATATTCTCTTTTATGAGAATAATCCCTCTACTGACTATTATATTCTCAGGGACCGAGTGGCTAGGGGAATTCTCAAGTAACGAAATAATGAATGTTGAAGGCAATACATGGTACCTTTCAGGTTTCAATTTCATAATATCGGCAATTTGTCTATTCCTGTGAATATTCCTCGATTCCTTCGACTCTATTCCTATTCAGAGTTGAAGAAGTGTGCCCGCATTGACATGAAGTGAGTTGTTTAGTCAATATCAATACACTTGTATATTCAATATCAATACATAGCTCATCATGTGTGTGTGTTCAGTTGTCTCCTTGCATAACCGCCTTTCAGTCGTAGCCCGTTCATGACCGCTTCTTCCATGTCTACTCCCTCTAACATGCGGAGAGTGTCCGAGTGGCGCAACGAGCTCTATTCCATCGGAGCCTACCCCACACTCGGCTTCGGAACATTGCTGGGTATGTAATCATAAACATTAGTATGCAAATAACTGTATTTTTCAGGATGGTATCGTGAGTGCACCATCATTCCTACTACGAACGATATGGATATGATAGTGGACTCATTCACTTATAATGACGTATTCCACAATGCAACCAAGATCATGCGCTTCCAAACAGCAACTCTTACCTACTCACTTGGAAACGTGAGAGCACCGTCAATGATATTCAATGATATTACAATAGCATCTCTGATAAGAGTCTAATCTTAGCCAGTGGACGCTCTCGAGTGGAAGTTTGTGATTGGCGACGTTGGAATGGACCTGTTCTTTGCATACACACAGGTACACATATGAATCATTGTTATGTTTCAAGGTGTCATCTCCGTTCAGGGTCGCCGGAGCTACACTGCTGGTCTCGACGCATCTGACGGAACAAGGGTGCGGTGGTACTATCCCAGGGTGGAATCATTCTGCTCCGGAGACCTTCTGGGGCATTTATTCATCGTACCCTGCGACGTGGAGCCAATTCTAGAGGTACCTCATTTTCTAGATCCATTCAATGTATGTGTTTAGGCTACGTACGGAGTCGGCTGGCGGGCCGATCCAGAAAACTACCACTGGCTGCACTCGCCACTCAGTTCATCCATTATCGGCAAATACAACAAGACCGAATTGGAGCGACACATTATCAAGTACAACTGATAATCACAGTACATTTTTCGACATTGAAAGAATCTCATACAATCGGAAAGGCGTTCACCGTTGTTCGCATGGGTACCATAAAAACGTGTGTGCGATAAAACTGAATCGAACTAATCTATACATGTCTACTTTTCTTTGTGTCTCAACTCCCGCTCCCTCCTCTCTAAACACTCGCATCTTTTGGCCCCTGTGGAAGGAGACGTTATCGCCATGGAGTGGCCGAAGACACGGTTGAAGCCCTGCAAAGGACGGGGATACGGAGAGAGGGGAGAGAGGGAGAGAGGGAAAAATATAGTGAAATGGGGAGAGAAAGAGAGAGAGGGAGAGAGGGGGAGTCTAAACTATTCACCTGGTGCTAACCTGTGTCCTCGTAAGGGGCACGGGACGGGCCTGACGCAGACGGTAGTCAAATCGGCCTTGGTATCTGCAATACTCTCTGGTCAGTCTCTCTCTCTCACTCTCTCCCTCTCTCTCCCTCTCTCTCCCTCTCTCCCTCTCTCTCCCTCTCTCTCCCTCTCTCTCTTCCCCTCCGCCCTCTCCCACCCACCTGTCCCTCCCTGTCCTCGCCTTGACGAGTCGCTCCCTCTCCTCCATGTAGATCATCTTCAGCTGGTCTGAAAGCGTGTCTGCCCGCCGCGGCGGATAAGCCATTCCAGTGCAACAAAGGGTGGGAGGACACAAGCTAATCACCGCACTCAAGCAGGCAGTGTGTGGTGGGAGCAAACCAAGCGGGCGGGCGGGCGACTCACCGTAGAGGAACTTCTCCCACGAGTAGAACGTCTGGAACTTGAAGTCAGCCTGGTCGAGGCCGTGCAGCTTGCAGAAGTTGCCGACGAGAGAGCGCACGAGAACCCTCTCCTGCACCTGCCCATCACATTTCTAAGTCGCACATTGAACCAC
Source organism: Rhabditoides inermis (assembly GCA_963966185.1). Lineage (NCBI taxonomy): Eukaryota > Metazoa > Nematoda > Chromadorea > Rhabditida > Rhabditidae > Rhabditoides > Rhabditoides inermis. Next base: position 9,574 of record CAWZYM010000390.1, on the reverse strand, counting down.
AAACATTTCCATGCGCCTCGTCACACAACTATTGATACCTTGCCGTACTGAATCTGCATCCTCTTGAGATGAGTGAGCTCCTGGAAGATGGCCTTCTCGTGAACGTAGTGCCTGCAAGTTCACTGGAACCTAGTTGATTTGATGAGTCTCACCTGGGATGCTTTCCATCGGCTCCGTCGACAGGCTGCCAGTCGTCCTCGTATATCTCGAGTATGCCCTTGTCCTCTCCCACTTCCGGCTCCCTCTTCACCCGCATGATCACCTTCCCATACGCATTCGCCACATCCGTCTCCTCTCCTTCTCCACCTTTCGTTCCCTCTTTCTTTTTCCTCTCTTTGATCGACACAGACCGCTTTCCAGCATTACCGTTGGTTGCAGCGCGCTGAAACGTATTCGGACTATGAACTTGGATAATAATGATTGCATACTTTGTGTTTTCCACTGACGACCCTAGTATTCCTTTTGTGTGGTGATAGACGGTTGTCGATAGGCTGGTTCTCTTTCTGCACTGTCCTCTTCTTCCCTTCCTCTTCCTCCTCAGGCTCTGATGTATCCGATATACCGGACAGTTCCGAGAGGTTCTTTTGCGAGTCGTCACTCGAATACTCGGTCACAGACAACTCGGCCGCCGCCGTTATCTACAATAAGTTACATTTAATAACATTAAAAATTAAATAAACAAATTATAATTGAACCAACGGGATGTATCTGTTGCAAGCGTTCCCTCTGAATGTCCTCTCTTTCCACCTCGTCTTCAGCCTTCTGACGGTTCTTTCTGCAAGCTGTATATTGAGCATTTTCTTATCTCTCCTTCAGACCTCCTGTCTTCCCTCCGCTTCTCCCTCTCCCGTTGTCTTTCGTCTTCACTGTCTTCCGACGACGACTGATGGGCAGTGTCGTCCTCCTGTGAACAACCATGTCGTTGGCATACACACAGGCATACCTTTGCGTTTTTGTCGTTCGCCCTGTCGATTGCCTCCTGCACGATCCGCTCGATCCGCTCCTCCACCTTGTCCTGGTCCCTCTTCCCCTTCTCCTCGTCCCTCTTCCTCCTCGATGAATCCCTCGACTCCCCTCCACGCAAGTCCGATGTGCTCGTCGACTTAGGCATGGCATCCGTTGCCGCCTGGAAGGGTGAGTGAGTAATGGTGAAGGTGCTCATACCGTTTGTACATCCTGTGAGTGAACGGCACCGCCCATCCTCTTGCGAGAGCCGACGGCGGTGACACTGTTGTCACGCTCCATGTAGCGCTTGGCTGAAATGTGTTGACTAGTTAGCGTAAGTGGGAGATGTCTAGTACCGGCAGTGATCCTCTCTTCGTGACTCCTCTTGGCGTCTTCCCGCACTGACTCGCTCAGTTCACTCGCTGCGTGCGCTTTGTGGCGCATTGTGAGATAATCTACCACTACCTGCAGAGTCATGACAAAATTAATCAATTTGATAAAATAATCGCACCTCATGTCGCTTTCTCTTTGCCAGATCGAGAGGAGTGTAGAGGGTGTTTTTGTATAGCATGAGGGGATCGACGTGGCACTTGAGACCACAGAGGAACATCACCATCTCGATGTTGCCAGTCGCGGCAGCCAGGTGTAAGCCTGGACAACACACAAAATTGGAGACTCAGAAAAATTTGGCTCACCCGTCCGGCCCTCGTGGTTGGCGACATCGAGCGAGGAGGGATGGAGAGTCAGTAGCCACTCCACCACGTCTGAAATGGTAAATTATACGTAAGACGTTGATATGTCTATGTGCTCACCCTTGCATCCCGCCTGGACAGCTTCGTGCACAGGCAGGTCTCCTCGATAGTTCTGGAACTCGAACGTGCCTCCGAACTGCTTGAGCAGCTTCAGCATGCGCAGTTGACCCTGAACACCTTTTCATTTCCCAGCTCACACAATGTGGTTCCCACCTTGGCGGCGGCGCAGTGCGAGGGCGTTCTGAGCCTGAGGTCCTGGTGATTAGGGTTGGCTCCCCGGGTGAGTAGCAGGCGGGCAGCCTCGTAGTGTCCATAGGTGACAGCGTAGAAAAGGGCAGTGTGGCCAGCTCGGTCGATCGCGTCCACCTAGTAGCGTCCGATGCGGAAAAGTCGTTGAAACATTGTGTACCTGTGAGCGTGGCAGGTTTTCTAGGAGAACTTCTATGACAGCGTGGAAGCCATGGCTGGCCGCGCAGTGGAGAGGAGCGAGTCTGTCTCTGTCGACACATTGGATGTTACCCCCTGCCTCCTTCAACGACAACAGAGCCTCCACGTTTCCTGAACAGACATATGTTCTATCATTAGGGATCAGCTAAACTCACGACTCACCATTGCTCGCTGCCCAGTGGATTGGTGTTCGTTCATCCACATCTCTACAGTTCACCGTTGCGCCCTGAATAATGGTAGGTGAAGCTACGTAGTTCTATCCGCACCTTTCTGATGAGCGTGAGCAATATGGAAATGGCGACGTCGTGTGGTATCTCATCGCAGGCGGTCGCGTAGTGCAGGGGTGTGGCGTTCTGTTGATCGGGTATGTTCACATCGGCGCCTCTATCGAGTAGGTAGAGAAGAGTGTCGAGCTGACCGCACACGACCGCCCAGTGCACCGCGCAGTGACCATCTCTGCACATATGGTTATGAGCATATGACTGATTTGAAGAATGCGCTCACTTGTCTATGTGATCTGCTCTGGCTCCCCTCTGCAGCAGCAACCCAGCCACCCCCGTCCGACCACACATCACTGCCATTGTCAGAGGAGTGTGTCTACAATAGTACGATAATTCACAAACACAATCGATGTTCCTATTTCTCATAGCACTCACCCGTTCTTATCTTGTGCGTCTAGAAGGCTCGCGTCTTTGTCGATTATTTTGCCAACCTGAAGCTGGCTATAGTTGCTTTGTTTTCCACCACTCAATTCACCATATCTGGTTCGAGGCATTCTGCCGCGTAGTGCAGAGCTGTTCTGTCATCCTGGTCCCGTAACGAGACCTCGCTCTGCAAAATGATTATCTGAATATATCTATAATTATCGAATCATACTACCCTCATTATGTGCCCGTGCATTTCAATGGCTCGCGCATGTAATTGCAGCGTTTGCTAAGAAAGTCAACGCGCTCGCGCACACATTCCGGGAGGAGAGAGCGAATGGGGCAAAGAACGGATGTAATGTGCAAACTAAATGGCTGGCTACCGGTTGGCTGTCGAGGATGCGGGCTGTCGTGTGCACATCGATCTCATCGATGGCTTGCATGAGACGAGACGCCGCCATCTGAGACGACCTGCAACTATGCGACACTGTATCATCATCCGCAAGCACAAGCTACAATCATCACTTATTGACACGTGTTTTTACTAAAGATTTTACTAGGAAAATTAAGCTATACCTGAACATGCTGCTGTATTATAGGCGACACAAGCAAGACGCAACTGATTGGAAAATGGCAAATCCTTCTAGACTTCTGTTCCATCATAATTCCCAGGCCCCCGGGGATAATAATCACAATCCTAGTAACTACAAATCTCACGCGCTCGCACGACTATGAAATTGGTATGGACCAATCAAAAATCTCACCTGGACACCAATCTCAAAGACTAAGAGTCTCACCTGGAGGTATATAAACGAAGAAGAGCTGGATGATTGGACTCGTCGCAATGTGGTGGCAGCCCACTTCTCTCTCCCCTTTCCCTCTATTCCCTCTCTCCTCCCTCCCTCTGTCTGTCCCCTCCTCTCCCCACACTCTCTCTCCTCTCTCAGCGATTCGTTGCCATGACGCCTGTATCGGAATGGCAATGGGGGCAGAGAGAAATACGACTGCGTCCGAGGTGTGTGTATAGTATTTATAAATAATGACAAGCCAGTAATTTGCATGCGCATGATTAAATAGGCAGATGAGACGGGCGGAGCCGGTGATTAGCGCGATGGCAAACATGTGACATGCAAAGAGAGAAACGAAAACATACACACAAATTAAAAAGTGTTTTTGACTTTATCAATATCATCTTTATAAATACCATATGGACAATGTTACATAACGAGCCGCTCCTCTCGGGACTCGAATGTCTTGTGGACGGCGGCTGCGATGGCGGCTCCTCCAAAGGGGCCAGCCCAGTAGATCCAGTGGTACTCCCAGAAGTGCGGGTGCAACTCGTCTACAACACAACCATCGACACGCACGAACGAGAATGACTCACGAGAGCTAATGAACGCGCTTCCCACGATGTTCGGACCCAGAGAACGAGCGGGGTTCATGGACGCGCCGGTGACGGATCCACTGAAGAAGGAATGAGAGGGGGATGGGGAAAGACGGACTGACACTGCGAATATGTCGATGGTGAGGGTGAGTCCGATGGCGAGCGGCGCCAGCACGTTCTTGTCCGTGTCGACTGCGGTGTTGAGGATGGTGTGACAGAGGAAGAACGTCGCCACCGCCTCCGAGATGAGACCCTGTGGAGACTGTCACTCACTCACTGTCACTGCCCTCCACTCACCGCCCCCCATGTACTAGTGGTAGCCACCAGTGTCGCGCCAGCCTGCACCTCCACCAACTCCTGGTGCGACAGGATAGACTGAAAACAGCATGAATGTTATGTTAACGTATTTGTGTTATAGTAAGTAGCCTGTTGCTTGCACTTACGACAGCAAGTAGTGATCCGAGGAATCCTCCTGTGAGTTGTGAGATCCAGTAGAAGGGGACGTGCAAGGGAGGCATCTTGCCTGTCAGGGCAATCGAGAGAGACACGGCAGGGTTGAAGTGTCCACCGCTAGAAAATGTTATTTGTAACCTTTATTCTGCAAACGTGTGGCATAAACTCATTAACATGAACGGTGAACACGCTTAACCTGCTGATTTGCAGACTTTTGCTTATTCTGATACTTTGCAGATTTTTATGGTGACGATCATTTTGCATTCACCAGGTTGTGTCATAATCTCTGATTGACATTTTGCAATGTGCAATAGCTGATAAGCCTCTCTGCCTCTCTCTAACAGAGTATGCGTCGTGATTTCACTTGTATAACATGTATACAGCTCTCATACCACACTGTTGAATTCTCCCCCACTGGTAGCGGGGAAATGTCATGTTTGATAAGATTCAATTGTGATTAGATAACACTAAGCCCGTTATTAAGCAGGGCGATTAGAAGGGGTTTGGAGGGCAATCGCCACAGCGGAACTACATTGGCTGAGCCTTTTGACCGGGAGAAACTGATACGACCATATCGTCGCATACGAGAAGGAGAAAGAGAAAGAGAAAGAGAGAGAGAGAGAGAGAGAGAGAGAGAGAGAGAGAGAGAGAAGGAGAGAGAGGTGTGCTACCTAATGTGTCCGAGGGTGGCGACGATGATGAATATGGTGATGCCGTGTGCGAGGGCAGCGTGGACAGTCGTGTCATCCACATCCGGTCCCGTCAGTCCTCCCGCCCATCCCTGCATCGTTCCTGCAAGCAACTCCCTACATTTTTCGTATACTTTCAGTCACATCACGTGCACTTCATATCACTGCCACAACACAATACGACACCGATTATCACCGTGTTTCAGCATTTCGAATTTGAACTGTTTCGCGCCCTTGGGCATTCGACTGAGGGAACCTGGTGACAAAAGTGATATCACTGATCAGAAAGAGTTTATACCGATGAAGACGAACGTGAAGTCTCCAATCAGCTCGGCGATACACCTGCAAAGAGTTGAATTACCTATTGGTTCAATCCGGTTGAATGTTTAGATGTCTCGAATAACCCCTCACATTCATTCACCAAATAGGTGTTCTAAAACAGACAGATGAAATCTAACACACCCGCTCATTAATGCAAAGTACATTGAAGGGGCCAGTAAGCACGTGAAAAGTGATGCACACAATTGAATGTTTGTTATTGGCAAATAAGAAAGTCAATAATGAAGACTATGTGTGGGTAATATGTAGAGTGAAAACATAAAACAACATATGCATACTTGGTGAGGAGAGTGTAATTCTTGTTGGTTCTGCGGCTGGAGGCGGCAGAGGAACACGACTCAGCATCATCACTCATCTGCCAGTTGTCACCGATGCGCTGAAAAGACACCATGTGAGTACGTGAACGAATCCTGAAAGCAGCATGCATCCAGGATATCCGTACCGTAGCCCGCATGAGGCGCGCGAGAGCCGTCTGCAATCCCATCTCTCATTCCACATCCACACCTCACTAGAAATACTCCCCAATTGTTATCACTCCTTTTTTTCTATCAAAAACGTGATCGTGTGAACCGATGCTTTAAGTGCGAGTGCCAACAGAGAGAGGTCATTCCCACATCGACCATGGGTTAGCCTATCACACCACAAACAATGGGATGCGAGCGTCCCACGCTACTGATCAGACGCTGATCAGTGGCAAACACGCGCGAGAAACGAACACGAAGAGGCTTGAGGAATGGATAACTGGTATTACCTTGAGGGAGAGGTTGCTGGGTGCGGGATAGGGTCGCTCGGCGGTGGGCGGGCGATGTACTCCAGACATGGCACTGGAACTAGATCCACTGGGATGGAGGGATGGGGGGAGGAGAGACTCACCTGTAGTCCGTCTGCAGGTACGGAGGATTCAAATCGGCCACTCTGTCCCGTCGATTCATCTACAACACACTTCATTTTATAGGCTGTTTATATATTATTTTATCATTTTATATTCGTTTTATAATGCGGTACAAAAACACGTGGTCGTATGAAAAGCGAGAATGAAAATATTTGCAGAAGCCTGCAAACAAGTGTACTTTTCAAAGCGGAAAGATATATATTGTCACCTTACACAACCACACACAACCATATAACTATGTATACATAAACGAAGTAACATGATGGGCAGAAAGAGTGATAGTGATGTTTGAATGTTGAACAACGCAAGAGTGGGCGATTGAATTTCGACGCTTCATCTGTGGTGACAATGCAGTGGGCGGAGTGGTATAATTCCAATAAAAAACTGATTAACTATTGCTGATAAGAGGGATTGTTATAGTAATTATCACGCCTTGTGACGCCACTTCATTCGCATACTGCTCGAAAATCTGAGCGCGGAGTGCGCATACTGATAAGGAAATGATGATATCTGGTTGGTCTAGGATGGACGGGGAAGGAAATCTAATCCCTTCTTTGCTTACACCGACTCACGGGGATCAAATAGTTGGGTAATATACTGGCCCTATCTATCACACACCCTCTATTCCCTTTCAATGCGTGTCCATTGGCGGCGCCGTAAAATGGGCACCCAATAAAGATAAGCCACCACATAAACGGTATCGGCGCTGCCGGCTTGCGCCAATGTTTCAAATTATACAACATCAAAGAAGAAGCGCGCGTCCGCGTGACTCCAAAAAGACACTAGTGTTTGCTAGATTGTGTGTGTTGCTAGATTGTCCGGAAGTGTGCAAGAACACAGAGAGATAGAGAGAGGGAGGGTGTGATAGCTGGAAATGGCGCTCTTCCGGAGTCATCTCTTGCATGCGTCTTCGAACGCCCGACAAGAGCAAACAAACAACGCACATTGTGAAACCAAAGTGTATCACATAACACTTGATATTTACAATAAATAGAGTCGAACGATCCATAGAGAATGCACAAAAAGGGGTAGATCATTGGGGGAGGGGGTATAGATCAGAGAAGTATCAGTATCCTCCAGGAGTCTGGTCGGTGGTGCGACGGAAGTCTCCACACGCGAGGATCTCTCCCTTGTTCACCTGTAATTGAGAAATGTTTTTCGTGAGATAGTATACTGCGCACCTCGATTCCCTGGATGATTCCCTCGAATCCAGTGGTGTTGCGGAACGTCTGTCCGTACTTGTCTGCGAGGATAGTCTTGAGCTCTAGAGGGAATGCGTCGTCGAGCTGCGTGATGTCGGGGGTGAACTGGTTGTGGAACATGGGCGAGTCGATTGCCTGCTTCACGTTCTCTCCCCAGATGAGGGGACGGATCACCGACTTGGCCAGCGCCGAGATGATCTTCGAACCACCAGAGCCGCCGATCACCATGCGAACCTGAATGGAGTGGTGAGGGAGATCTGGGAAGAGAGGAAAAGAAGTAGCTGCTCACATTCTTGGTCTTGGCATCATAGATGACCATGGGAGACATGCTGCTCATCGGCCTCTTTCCGGGCGCGATGAAGTTTGTTTTGGAGGGCGCGAATCCGAAGCCGTTCGCCATTCCCGGGGTGGAGAAGTCGTCCATCTCATCGTTCCACACGATTCCAGTCGACTCAGACTCGACGGCGGCGCCTACAGATAGGGTGGATGAGAGAAAAAGAGAGAGAGAGAGAGGGGGGGGGGAGAGGGGGAGAGAGAGACAGGGTGTACTCACCGAACCACCTGTTGATAGTGGTGGTAGCGGATACTCCGTTGCCCTGCTCATCTAGAACCGAGACGTGAGACGTGCCGTGGTCCTCGGGCTGAACATTGAGGTGTGCATAACACATACATCCATTCGACTCACGTGGGACTCCGCGATTCCTCCGTAGTTCTTGCTGGGCTGAGCGGTATCCTTCATACGGTCGAGAACCCACCTGAAGCCGCATTTCAATTTCTTTCATCTCTCTCTCTTTCTCACCTTTTCTCTCTCTCTCTCTCTCTCTCTCTCTCTCTCTTCTGCCTCCCGTTCCTCTCCACTCACTGAGTGTACTCCTTGGTAGTGAGGTTCGTCGCCCTGTCCATGGCTCCCTCCACGAAATCGTGGTCTCCGAACAGTGTCCTCTGCGCGTATCCGAACTTCATCGCCTCGACAAAGTGGTGATAGATCTTGGGATCGATGAGGAGGTCAGCGGGAGAGTTGTTGCCGGGGTAGAGCTCTGAAGACAGGGAGTGTGTGAGAGGGAGAGAGAAAGAGGGAGAGAGAGGGAGAGAGAAAAAGAGAGGGAGGGAGGGAGGGAGGGAGAGGGCGCACTGCTCATGACGGAAACGATGAGCTGTGTGACGGCGAAGGAAGAGGGCGGAGGGCCACCGCACATCACATAGCCGTCACTGAAAATATTTATGTCATATAGATCAATAGATGATATCATCTATTCTACGATGTCATCTATATCTCCACGTATCTTTCGGTTAGTGGTGTATCTAAAAGTGACTAATGCGAATGTCTATATTATAGCAGACCTATCGTTCAAAAATACTTCTACTTACCGGAAGTGGTCGTTGGTGAGCGGAGTGTCGTAGACGCGAACCTTGTAGTTGGCCAGATCCGCCTTGGTCATGATACCGCCTGAATCAGGCTTTCTTTTTCATTCACACCCTCTCCCCACCTCCAGCGATCATTTCCTTCTCGATCTGCTCGGCGACTTCTCCGTGGTAGAACATCTTCACCGGATCCTCGCTGTTGGCGATTCGATCGAGGAACGCCGCCAGCTTCACTCGAGGGATCTTGTCCCCCGTCTTGTACGTGTCGTTGGTAGCCTCGTTCATCCAAGCCTTCATGGAGGGGAAGAGCCGGAAGTGACGCTCCTTCACCTTCATCACCTTGTCCAGGTACGACGAGACGGGCACACCCTCCTGGAAGAAGAGGGGGTAGAGAGAGAGGGGGGAAGAAAGAGAAAGAGAAAGAGAAAGAGAAAGAGAAAGAGAAAGAGAAAGAGAAAGAGAAAG
>CAWZYM010000389.1:302500-409728 GCA_963966185.1 Rhabditoides inermis | reverse complement strand
AGAGAAAGAGAAAGAGAAAGAGAAAGAGAAAGAGGAAAGAGAAAGAGAAAGAGAAAGAGAAAGAGAAAGAGAAAGAGAAAGAGAAAGAGAAAGAGAAAGAGAAAGAGAAAGAGAAAAGAGAAAGAGAAAGAGAAAGAGGAAAGAGAAAGAGAAAGAGAAAGAGAAGAAAGAGAAAGAGAAAGAGAAAGAGAAAGAGAAGAGAAAGAGGAAAGAGAAAGAGAAAGAGAAGAGAAAGAGAAAGAGAAAGAGAAAGAGAAAGAGAAAGAGAAAGAGAAAGAGAAAGAGAAAGAGAAAGAGAGAAAGAGAAAGAGAAAGAGAAAGAGAAAGAGAAAGAGAAAGAGAAAGAGAAAGAGAAAGAGAAAGAGAAAGAGAAAGAGAAAGAGAAGAGAAAGAGAAAAGAGAAAGAGAAAGAGAAAGAGAAAGAGAAGAGAAAGAGAAAGAGAAAGAGAAAGAGAAAGAGAAAGAGAAAAGAGAAAGAGAAAGAGAAAGAGAAAGAGAAAGAGAAAGAGAAAGAGAAAGAGAGGACCTACCCTACACAGCTTGGCGGTGGGCTCAACGAGTTCCTTCCACTGCACGTTTCCACTTCCATACTGTTGGAATGCGAGCCAGTATCCAGCCAGCTCTCCGGGAGTAGCAGCCGCACGGAATCCTGCAACACTTATCTCTCTATTTCCCTCTTTTTCTTTCTCTCTCCCCCCCTCTCTCTTTCTCTTTCTTCTCTGTCCAGTATTCCTCCCCCACTCACCGTACTTGCTGCCGTCGCTGTCGTTGAGGAACATGTCTCTGTGGGCGGCTGCCGGCGCGGTCTCTCTCGCGTCGAGGGCGATGCACCTGCCCTCTGTCTTGTTGTAGATGGTCATCAGGAATCCGCCTCCGAGTCCCGACGACTGAGGGTTCGTCGCACCCAGACAGAACATCGAAGCGATAGCCGCCTCAACCGCATTGCCACCCTTCTTCAGGATTGATCTGGAAGATTGTGATTGCTATTGTATAATGAGGATAAGCTATAATCACAACGTACTCGCTGATCTTGGCGCAGATGGTGTGGTCGGTGGAGACGGCGGCCTTGCTGAATCGACCGAGCACGGAAGAAGAGGGAGGGGGGAAGGTGAACGGCTCACGAGTCGCCACCTCGGGCTGCAAGACAACATTTCCTCTCTCTCTTCTTTACTTCTCTCTTTCTCTCGCACTTTCTCTCTCTCTCTACTCTCTCTCTCTCTCTCTCTCTCTCTCTCTCTCTCTCTCTCACACCTCCGCGATAGTCACGGGCCCAGTGGCGACTAGAAGGACTGCTACAAGGACGATCATCAGCAGCAACGCCGAGGAAAACGTCGCTACGAATCTGAAATAACAGGGAATGAACAACAAGATAAGCAAACAATCAGACAGACATGTAGTTGGAATGAACACTCATGAGAATGAAACACCGAACAGCATCGGCAATCGGCCTTATGTGCACGAGAAAAAGTAGAACCGGGATAGTGAGCGATCAGTGAGATTGGGATAACCGTAGCGAACAGGATAAGATCACATAATGTGACGATGAAGGGGCAGGTGCTGATATGAGAGATACTTGTACTATCTACAGTCAGGTGAGAGATCGATGTGCAGACTGCGTATTGAAACAAGCACTCACATGCATCGTCGATTCATCTCGCGTCCACTATGCCTATTCTACAATTCAACCATTCCAACCAACTACTCACTCCAAAAAAACGCGCTTTCCTTCGAAAATTACTTCGCGCACTTGTGAAAAGAGAGTGGAATCTAGCCCCAACTGGTCAGAGGATTTCAAAAATCTGGATATGGATCGACTCGCGATCGCCTTTTATATATGCACCACAGAACCACTGGGATCGATGATCGTATTTGTGCAAACCAACAAAAGAGAGATTGTGAGAGACATGCAAATGAAGGGCTGGCGAGTGCCCCAGGGAGGGTGAGCAAACAATCTACTTTTTGCTGCGAGGTTTCACAGTCGTCTCGCGCATCGCGTCACGAACCAAAGAGAGTGAGTCTCAAACAGAGATCAGAGTGAGCGGGAGAGGGGAGCGGGGGAGACCATGTCCACTCGCCTTGCAAGACGCAAGAACCACTCGGTTTTATACGGACCGACTGGGTCGTAACTCGCAATGGGGCGTGCGGCCGCGCAATCCTCCTCCCTTTATGCGCCCTGCATCCGTCTTTCATGCGCTGCTCCCTGCTGACACCCATTTCCAACCATTCTGACCACCACCAAATCACCCTATGTGCATAGGTAAACAGCCGTGTGTGTCGATTCGAATCCGGGTCTACCGTAGCCGGGTGTTCCCCCACCTTGCGAATCCCTGGTCTCGCAGCTCCTCGATTTTCTCTATCTTCTCTGGTGAGTCTCCATTGAGATAGATCGATGTGACATACACCTGCAATCACACAATGGAAGCCTCCCGGAATAGAGTGTACGAATCGAGTGACCGTCTACTGTCGGCTACTTTCCATTCCAGCTGGCCACACGAGATAATGCATGCAACACAGACACAGACTCTCTCTCTCTCTCTCTCTCTCTCTCTCTCTCTCTCTCTCTCTCTCTCTCTCTCTTTCTCTCTTCACTTTCCATACCTTTGTCTGTTTCATGATTTTCATCGCAGTCGCCGTCTCGTGCAAAAGTGCATAGTGGATACGGCAGAAAAAGCGAAGAGATGAAAATAGTCGATGGAATATAGGATCGAGTTGATCGGAAGACGCCACCTGTCAGGCAGAAAAAACTGTTGATACGCCCTGAAATGGAAAGTGAAATCGAACCGTCGTTTTATCACCCGATTGTCGCCAAATTCGCGATTGTCGCCAAATTCGCCGAATAAAAAGGTGGTGAAACAATGAAACGGCAAAGTTCAGGTGCGTGTAGGTAGAGTGTATAGGAATGGGCGATCAATGGTGGCAGATTGGTGTGGTGGATACATGGATGTTATGGGCACGCGTGAAGCAGACAGACACCTAGGCAGGACGGGTTTCGCATGCCTTCTCACACTACATCCATCACATCACAAATCATCCACACACTCTCACTCTCACATACCACTTCCCCTTCCCGCTCTCACTCTCTGCAAGGTCAAAATACAAACAATGATTATTATTATTATTACTACAGGCAGAGAAAACAATCAAAGAACATGAGCAACAACCGGAAACAATGAATAGAAAATCTGAGCTAGACAGTCTCTACACTAGAACCTAATAAACATCTATCGATTGATATTAACAAGGTATAAAAACATCCGATCAGTTGCTGGGAAAAGAGTGAGCTCGTGAAATGATAATAGATGAGAGAATCCTCCAATCACAAAAGTGTGTAAAGTATGACATGTATTAACGGAGTCACCATCCTGGATCATGAGTACATCTCACGAGGTATCAGTGAGCGTGGCCATTCCCATTCGTGTGAAGAAGAGGAGTGCGCGAGTAGGTTCTCCTATACTTCTCATCAATCGACTGGAGGCGGAAGGTGCCGGGGAAGAGATCAGACGACGCGGCAGGAGACACCGGTACTGAAAGTTATTGATTGGTGCACTTATCGATTGATTATTACCTTGTGCGATGAGTAGCTTCTCCCTCAGGGCGAGCATGCCCGTGTACTCCTCCGGTGTACACACAGTCCTCTCGTCCAATCGAGCAATAGCCTAAACACTAACAATACCAATGATAACAATCAATAGGCGACTTTGGCAGCAGTGCGTGAGAGGGGGTCGATCCGATCCATGTCGACTCGCAGGCTCATCATCGCAGAAGCACAACCACTTCCATACGCGAACATCAACAGACGCGCCTCGCTGAAAGAGCAGCGTGCGCACTGTCCGCGTCCCCTCGACTCACCCCTCTGCCCTGTTCTGCCTCGCCAGCCAGCCCACTAGCTGCAGCAGCACACTCGGCGTGTAGCAGTTGCCCAGCCGGCGGTTCACCTCCAGGTTGGACGACGTGAGCGTCTCCCAGCACGACGCCGACGCAGCCACCTGAGCAGCCACGAACGAGCGCTCGTCGGGGGAGACGTCGTCGCGGCCACTGCACAACAAACAACGATATGAAAGCTATGCTAACTGCTAACATACGCGAATGCGGCGAGCTGTTGCGAGTCAGTGAGATGGTCGCTGTGGCCAGACTCGAAGTCGCGAAGCGCGAGACGGCCCACCTACAAGAAAACACACCAATACACCCATTGCATGCACTACAGTACCGCCTTCTGGACGAGCTTGGTGAAGGGCGAGTGGAACATGACAGCGTCAAACGAAGCCATCGACACATCTGCAACATGTTCATACACATACTTCTCTCCCTTCCACTGGAGTCTACTCACCCTCTCCTCCGAGGCGCTTCGCTTTTGACTTGTACGCAGAATAGCATCCGTCCAGTGCATGAAACAACATGGTTATAAACCAAAACAATTCAATTTAAACGAAACAAGAGGTACCTGCATATAGCTTTGCACACTGTTGGCGCCGTCCACCTCGGGGAACTCGGACACCTTGCCGCCTACATAATAAGTACACAATATAAAAAGGGTGTATGCGTACCAATGGGTTTGTAGAAGTCCCATCCGCCGGTCATGTGGCAGGCGCGGAGTCCGCGCTCGAACGAGAGAGGGGCGTCCGGTCCGATGAGGACCGCCATCGCACCACAGCCTGCACATGCACACCATCAACACTCGAACACGGAGGGAGCTCACCTCCAGTGCACCTCGCCGGCCCAGCCTCGTACACGGCAATGTCAGCCAACACGGCGATCGCCAGGCGACCTGATATCCACACACATATTGTATGAATGCACCGCTGACAAACCGTCCGTTTCCCAGTTGGCGTGCACCCAGTCGACAGCGTGCAGCATAGCCTGCGTGCCGCCGAAACACGCGTTCTTCACATCCACTCCTTCGATATCACAGTTCGGAGCGAACAGACTAGAAATGGTGTATGAATACCACATGTCCGTATGAACCATGTGGCGAGTGCACCGACCGCATGAGCTCCGTCTTGACGCTCTTGCTCTTGTCGATGAGTGTCTCCGTGCCCACGGCAAGGAAGCCGATCGATGCAGGATCGATCTGAACATGGCTGTAGTGTATGTGAAATGCAGTGTCTCGCTTTCCTCTCGCCCGCACTAGAGTGTACTCTCTCGATGTCCACTCGAATAACAACCGTGCCAGAGTGCAAGCGTCCGTCACTCATATTTGCAGGGATAAATTGCGAGTTGTTCAACGAAGAAGCAACAACTAAACTATGTATAGGCGAATAAAAATCTACATCTACTTACGTGAACATGTCGAAAGTGAAATTCAATGTAGACCCAGAAAATATGCCTCACGTTGTTCTGCTCGAGGAGGTCGGCTGTGGCAGTGAGTGCGATGGAGACGATGTCCTCGTCATCCGCACAGAAAGCCATCTGCTGCTGACCCAGACCCACAGTGTATTTGCCAGAAGACGCACCATCAAACTGAACAAGAACAGGTGAAAACGATTGATTGCTTCAACAATACATCATATACATGCATGCACAATGTATGAAATCGGCGTACCTTCTCCAGCTCGGTCTGTAAGACGACGTTCTTGGGGAAGTAGAGGCTGAGTGCGTGTATTCCGACGCGGGAGGGCGCGGAGGCGGGCGCGTCGCCGCTCTGCTGCTGACTAGGCATCTCCGGCGCCATCACCCCTACAACACAAATCATACAATCAACAGCTTCTTATAGACAACTCGCACTATCAAATGAACTTTCTTCTATGAACAAACATAGATTGAGAAGTTGAAAACAAAACACTATGATGACAAGAACATGACGCATGACGCACAGGTAGGTGATGAAACATGGAAAGAGAGAACATGAAATACTCACTGGCGGCATACTCATGAAATAATATTGACAATTTGACGCTTATAAATCAATAAAAATACATAAAAACAACACTATTTTCAATTTTAATAAACAATTTCAATTGGAGCAAATATTTTCTAAAATATTCAAATAGGTCACACGAAATCACAAACCAACGAACACTACGGTATTAAAACAGGTATGTTTAAATATATATAAATAATTAATGTAACAAAATTAACACGAATAATACTTGACCCAATCTGAAATAAAACTTATAGAAAAAAACTGCAATCAAATTATAAAATTAGCGACTTATAGTGAAAAATTAATGATCTGTAAATAAAAAAAATCGTAATTATAATTTTGTTCTGGGTATCGGTTTAGAAATAATTCGCTATCAAATAATACATGCACACAATTGCAGCACCTAGTAGAACTGGAGCATAACACTGTAGCAAGGGAGGTGGGAAGGGGGTGGTCGTTGCGCGAAATGAGAGGCCATTCCAATCTCCCTTCAACGAGGATCTGCATGGATAAAGAACAATGAATCACCCAGAAAACGATATTGAACATCCCACCCTAATAACACCAACCATTTTTCTCTCGTCCCTTTCTCGTTCTGATGTGGTGTTGTTCGCCATGCATCCAACACCTATCTTCTATCAAGCGCTCCTTCTTCCAACCCATATCCTCACTTCTCAAATTCACCAGAATCGTACAGTAAACGCTAAGTGAATATGTTCTTTCCTGTGTGTTTCCGAGGATAAAGTGCATGATGGATGATGGCAGTGGTAGTGCTTTCATGTGCCCTCCCTCTCTGGGAGTCGACCGATATTCCGCGCGCTCGCCCCGCCCCTTCCATTGCCTCGATCACTCGCACACTGTCTCGTGTCTTCTCCATTATTCACATGTTCACCTCCTACCAAGCTGCCGTCACCCTCCTCCTCCTCCTCCGCCTCGTCGTAAGTCTACACTAATTACTCATTCTTATTCTCCTGTACTTCACACTCTCACTCACATTATCTTTGTTCTCTTATATCGTTCCTGCGTTCTATTCTTACACTGCGCTCAGTCCATTACGCACTTTTGACCGGCGTGATATAGAGAAACGGGGTGCCAACTTTCTGGAACATATGATTTGCCGAATGAGAGTAGGGAGAATTTCGGAAGATGGCGGGAGAGGGTGTAGACAGTGTGGAAATGTCACACATTGCGGAGTCGCATTGATGTCCGTGGAGGTGCGAACATTCTCCTACTCCTTTCTCCTATTCAACCCAGCTTCCTCTCAATTTATATTCAATCGAATCAATATCGGCTTGTCGCATAACACACCGCCGCCGCCGACAACACAGCTTTTATCCCACCACTTCTTTCTTCTCCTCCGCCGACTACAGTAACCCCCATCACCTGCGCTATTCAATATTCAGAAAAAAGAAAAAAAGACAAGGACTAGGCATCATTGATCAAGTAAAACAAAATCTTTACATTGCTATACTTGTGTACATCAGATGTCGGTGCGGGGAGTGGGAGTTCTGGATGTGAGGGTACTGGAATGGGAGTCGGATGGAAAGCTCGCAAACGGAACCTGCTGCAACGGTAAGCAACAGAATACGGAAAGCGTCGCAAGTTGTGTGTTTCAGCGGCGTGCTCGTGCAGTTCGCAGCTCATCATGTGCCAGACGCTGCACCGCCAGTCGCCCTTCGTCCCCGACTGCAACATCGTCAGTCATCCCCTCTCCCTCCTCTCCTACTCCATCCCTTCCAGGCTCTCCTCCGTTCCCCTGTCTTCGCTGGCAACTCTCTCGACGCTCCCTTCATCCACCTCTTCGATATCCCTGGACGCATGCCTCCCATGGTAAGTCAGTAAGTGATCGCGTCATTTCCGATGTTCTGAGCACATGACTCACCATATGTTTCACAACGTCACATGTTCTTCTCCTGATCTAATTGGCATTCTCGCACTTATCTAACTCACCTAGTAATCTCGCCTTGTGGCAACTCCCTAATAGCCCACGTGTTGTGTGTAGATCACTATCGCGCACTCAGCTTCCCCTCCCACTTTCCCACATGTGTCTCTTCTATTCCCACCCTACCTGCCTTCTACCACCTCTTTCATCTCGCCGCGGCTCCTCATAATTGCAATGTGCATTTCACACATTCTTCCCATTTCTCAGTGTCTGACCCGCTTCCACCATGCAATCATCTCCTGTCTTTCTCTCCATCCCGTCTTCTCGAGTGCTATTCACTCCATGCCGGGAGGTCTCTGAGATTACTGGTACCGCGGGTTGCGTACTTGTAGCTTGCATGTCAATAGACTATCCTCTCGAGTACCATGTTCCCCCGGCGGAAGTCGCATCTAATTACAGGGCCATAGGCAGTATTGTACAGTAATCTTCCGCATCGAGTGACCATTGTCTCTCTGATCCCCGCAAAAACACGTGGCTCAAGTGTTGTCAATGACTCGTGTCCATATGATCTCATAGAAGAGGGATCTATATGCAAAACCGGAAACAGCGCCTGTCCAATCAATTTCGAGCCCCATTTCAGGGCTGAGTGACAGGCGGGCGCATCTGGCGAAATGTAACATATCTTCATTAGCATGGGTAAAACGCAGTGGGTGGTCGCGCGCACCTCATTGCCCTTTGGCGGGCGTCTTCCGGTGTCTATCCAATCCACTATCCAATCCGATCAGCCCTCGACGCGTGTTCATGTTTACCCTCTTCCCCGCTCCTTTCATCCCACCCGCAAATGCGCGGATTTATGCGAAAGATAATACTGTCGGGAGGACATTTTTATTGACATATCAAGGAGATACTGTAGCACACAGTGTGATATGCAAATGGCATAGCGGCAGCTGTCGGGTGTCTGGGATCTTGGCGATCTTTCTGCCACCTGCATGCACTATAGACACCTCCCCAAATTGACTCCGCCGATCCGCCACTTTTTTCCCAAACTTCTGGCAAGGACACGCGGACTATACAGCAGGAGCCGGGAGAAACAGACCGGAGGAGAGACACTGCTTTACAGTATCCCTCTGTTGATTGATGCGGCGTGTCGGCGAGTGCAGAAGGGGGAGGGGAGAGAGAGGGGCTGGCAGCACTGCGGGTGGTCCAAGACATGACATGCACTGCTATGCTGAACCACCAAGCCAGCTGCACACACATCACATGCTCTCTTTCCAATTCGAGGGGTCAAAGAGATTGAGTGTTGTTCAGGTGGATGTCTCGCTGTCTGTGGCCCACCTTCCGAATGTCGGAGTCTCCCTCCCCATCCTCAACATCACCACCAAGCTACTCAACTGGAACAGCCGCAGCCAGCCCGTCGTCCTCACTCAGGTACACGCAAGGGAAGATTATAGGGAGAGAGAGAGAGAGAATACAAAAGTGTATTTAGAACACGTCGTCTGCTTCGCTGAAGGTGGAGCTCCGCTTCCGCTGCGCTCGTCACTACTACGGAGAGAAGTGCGACCGTCTGTGTCTTCCCCGCAACCGACGGTATGCCCTGCCCTTGTTTTCGCTCCCTTCATTCTCTCGTGTGCAGTGATCCGCTCCACTCGCACTACTCCTGCAATCAGACCGACGGATCGATGGTGTGCGACCACGGATGGCAAGGTATTGTTTGTTGCTTACCCAGATTACTGTCAACAACGTTCTTCCAGGCGATATGTGTTCTGCTCCGGTGTGCGATGGCGGCTGCGGACACGGCCAGTGCACGGCGCCCGGACAGTGCCAGTCAGTCTATATTCCTATATCCTATATCCTATTTCCACAAACCCATTGCGAGTTGCGTAAGCTATGCCAGCGTGGACACCCTCTGGACTGGATGCTATTACAGTTTTTTCCTAATCGTCTCTGATTCAATGTGTGTTCTGATCGCAGTTACATGCAGTTCTTTCTTTGATGGCACTGTCTGGTGGTGTGTGTCAACTGTCTAGTCGCCACCTGCCTGCGATCAAGTGTTTTTCGGAAAGTGCACGGCGTCTGCGGGCACAAAAGGGCGCGCTCCGTCATCCCTATAACCAATCAACAAGTAGTATGTACTAGCCCGCAATTGTTTTTTTGTCTGTGCTGACTAGTGTTGTGTAGGTGTGAGCGTGGCTGGCGCGGACCGAATTGCGGCGAGTGTGAGCCCCTGCCCGGCTGCCAGCACGGCTACTGTACCCGTCCCGGAGACTGCATCTGCCACCCCCACTTCACCGGAACCCTCTGCGAGAAGTGAGTCCCACTCACGGACAGCCGATCGATCCTTGTGTATTGCAGGAACAACGACGTGTGTTCGTCTGTGTGGCCGTGCGAGAACGGAGGTGTGTGCTCGTCGCTGGGCCGGCCCGATCACTACAGATGCGAGTGTGTCGATGGGTGGACGGGAAGGAACTGCACGGCTAGGGTGAGTCGCCACACATCAGCCCTCACACGAGTACACCGCATTTACAAGTTTCTTCCAGCTTTAGTCATAGTTTTTTTTAAACTGTATTCCGAGAAATCCTCTCGAAATTTATTTAGAGACACATGCTCGCTGTCATGTTAGCGATTACGAGCAATTAGATGATCACTTCTTAGAAATATCAAACAAACAAAGATTAATTTGCATTTGAATACTCTAGTGTTTTATCTGAGTGGATTCTTGAAATGTTGTGCTCCCAGTAAACTTCTGGATTAGGACGTAGTCAAATTATATGTATGCAACATGTACATGTGGTATATCAGATATGATGGAAGGTCCCCCGGTTCCATCCATTTGCATATGTATAGTATCAGCTCCCTCAGGCGCCCTTCGAGCTCTAATCTCTATCCCCACACTTTCCCGCGCCTAGAATAATTTCTATTATACAGCGCGTGCTGTAGTATTTGCATCTGTCGAGTGAGTGAAAGTGCACGGTACAGAGAAAGTAGCAGCTAACTAGAAACACGCCCCACACTCATCAGAGAGAGGCAACGCGGAAGGAGTAGTGCGCTATGCTATAGCCGAGCACACGGCCCGAGCACACGGCAGCGTGTTGTTGCCAAGGCTTCTAATTGAGCGATTGCGCAATCGAGCTGCGAGGTGCGCAGTGTTTATCCAATTAGGCTGGCAATGATTAGCATGCATATGCGTGCGTATCGACTCTTGACAGGACATATGGCCACGACAGCCTTGTTTGTACACAGATTAGCACGCCAGAGCAGCCTCTTGAGTGCCAAGAGTCACACAAAGTCAAGCAGCGAGGTTCGACACTCGACAGACATGCCTGGCCCACCTTTGGGGGGACGGACAGCGTGGGGGGAGGGGGAGTTTGAGCTGCTACACAAATCATAGCAATTGTTGTTAGTCGTTCTTCTCTTCAATCTGCAATTACTCACTACTATATAGCGACTTGTAGCATGTTTTGTAGTAGTGTGTATTATATTGCCTCTCCGTTGGCCCCTCGAATCCACCCTCGCATGTTGACATTTACTCGATTCCGCCCGATCAGTGCGGAGAACGCTCGGCGGGGTGAAAACACGGGCTACTGTAGCGGATGGAAGTATGGAAGAGTGGGAGAACGCAGGGTGAGAATCAAAGTGCGTGGCGGGCGAGATAGCGCGCGTGTGTACGAGGATGGGACGACTAGCAAGGGGCACGAGTGTTCTAGAAAGCGTAAACAAGGCTAGGTTCCGCGGGCGTGGGCCGTCCGCCCAGCCGTCCGCCTCCGCCTCCGCCCGCCAATCAGCGACCGACATCACACCAAATACTGTAGGATAAAAACCACACCACTTTTCCTGCTACCTATCAAAAGTGTGATTAGGCCAGGCTAATACATCATCTACATCAGATACAATTTCCATTGTTTTAGGTGATCACGGCGTGTCCCGAGGGAGTGAACTACTGCCTCGGCGGTGGCAGGTGAGATTGCTATTCCAGAATGCCTCTATCTTTCGCACACTCTCTTTAATCTTTCTCTCTCGTTCCTAAATAAGTTTAACCTATCTATTGTAGATGTATGGCGGCGGCCGGTGCCAAGCCCGCCTGTCTCTGCACGCCCGGACGTTACGGACAGAGGTGCGAGCTCGTCATTGCTACTGGTAAGTAGTCACTACAGTAATACAGTATTTGATGCGATCGATTACGAAAGCGTAGTGGACGTTTGCGTTTAAGACTCGTCGTCCATCGCTGTGGTGGGAGTGGGAGTGGCGCTGGCAGCGGCTGGAGCGGTGATCGGTGCACTCGCATACGCAAGGAGGAACAAGGACGAGAAGGTGCGAAGTGGCAAGCCCATCCTCCACCAACCATACCCTTTGCAGGAGATGGATGGCGGAAAGGCGGAGAAGATGGAGCTGAACGTGGACGGAGGACCTCCCGGATACGAGGAGAGCGTTGGTGAGTAGTCTATTTCATAAAGCCTCATTAATAGTCAATTCTGATCGGAACGTGTGTCGTTGTCATTTCGCGTAACTTATACGTAGTGAGTGTTGTGTGTTGTCAGGGGTGGCGTCGTGTGTCTACTCGTGTGTGCCGTCGCGAGAGGAGCTCCCTCCGAAGGTGCTCTTCACTGTCTAGACGCCCGCCTATCCCCTCGATCTCACCCATCACGAGTCGTATCTCGGTGCAACACCGCCTCCTACGAGTAATCTTTCCTTCTAAATTCGTCAACTTCTTTAACTATGGCTTTACTTTAATAATGATATTTCGATTATTATTTTTACTTTCTTTTATGTATTATTAGTATTAGTATTATTGATTGTTCGTTTGTTTACCTGTTGCGTTGTCATTGATGTCCGAGCTCGTCAGCTGTATGTAGTCTGTAGATTGCCAACTTTTTCCGTCATTTTAGTTTCACTTTCACATTGTAACCGCCTTACAGATTGTTTTCATATTAATAAACATAATGTAGTTTGACTTCTTTTTTATCTGATTGGTCATGTATACTATTCTGTATAGTTGTGTTTAGATATAATTATAATTGACAATTTCTCAAATCGTGAGTGAAAAAGATCAATGCAGCAAGTATTGTGATTAGTGCTTACATCATCGCCTCACTGCTCTATCTCCTGTTTCACGTGAATCATTCGAAACGGTGTTATCACTTAGCTTCGTTTTGCTATCGCAACTTGTTGGGTATAATGTCTTCTCTCGCTCACGTGTGTAGGCAAAAACTACACATATAATGGATGCTAGATAATGGGGTGATAAGAATATTGGAAAGTGGAGCCTTCTTTTACCAACTTATCAGGCGTTTCCACGAAATTCGTCTAGTTCGGTCGCATGACTATCCTTTGCCTTCTCTCTTCCCCTCCCAAATAACATGCGCCTACAGTACCCCTCAAGAATAGACTATCTGTTTGCCGCAAATGGGATTTTAATGTGACATTCAGGCGCTCGTGCTCACTACAAGCATAGCTGGATCTTATTGAAAAGTATCACTTCTTGAGCAAGTTGTTTCTTTCGTTGAACCTTTGCTCTCCTCCTCCTCCTCACTTTCCATGACGCGCTCTATCGCCAGGCGAGGCGGACGCGGCGCGGTTTACCCGAAAAACTCGCGCAGTTTTTGTTGCATGGGAGTTTGGCGATGAGCTGTGTTGTTGTGATGGCAGCGGAATTGAACCACCCGCAAAAAAGGAATAAAAATGCTTGCATATGTGCGCTGGCAGGGCTCGCCTAGCTATGCTAGATCGATTCGCAGCGGGCTGTGCCGCATTGTCAGCCCGTTTTTCAGCAAGGGCGGGCCTCGCAAGCACACACACAGCATAGCGAAGGCAGGCCCGAGTCGACTCGCATAGCTAGCTAGCAGGCTGCACCCCGTTTCACGGCCATCGCCCATCTCCATAATATCCCTTCTCTTCCTGTCCACTCCCTTTCTTTCTCTTCTCTCTTCTTCTCTCTCGAGTAAGTTCTAGCGGCGTTTCAGATCGCCCGTCCCGCCCTCATGCATTAGCGTGTGACGTACTCGCCGTGTTGCTCGTTTGTGTGCCTTCGCGAATTGGTGGATTCGTGGATCGCTCGATACAAGGTAGAGCGCAAAGATCGCGCCCGTTTATCTGGCGCGGTGGCTGTTCGATTCGCGTGTTGTGATGTGTTTGCTTGCCGGGCGGATGCGTCATGCGCGGCAGAGAGAGAAGGCGAGTGAGAGAGTGCGCGGCAGTGAGAGGCTCAGGCTCGCAGACGAGCGCGAGTCAGAGGTGCAATTCGCAGTGCCGCGCGAGTTTTTCCGCGCGTTCAGCAGCCGAGGCGAGGCGCGCTTTTTGTGAGCCGGCCTCCTCTATATGTTATGATTATGACAAAACGAGAGGGAGTGCAGTGGGTGCGAGAGAGAGAGGAGGTGAGAGAGTGCATGTTGTCGATCGATCAGCCGATCACTGGCCCCGCTCTTTCTCTACCCTCTGCAACTGACCTAGCTAGCGTGAGAGCGAGAGAGGAGAGAGAGGGCGTGACATCACCACTCCCATTGTTCCGTGATTGTCACTCTTCATTGTCTTTATTTACGCACTTTTGAACTCAGATTTCGATCAATTTCGCTCCTTTTTCGTTGTGTTTTCTCTCTCTCTCTCTCTATTTCCCCTTTCTTGATCGCATGGCATGCACACGCGGCGGTTTTAAATGCGTGGCTAGAGTGCATTCCTATTCAATCTACCAGTTATTGATCAGAGTACGGATTCTCATCTATTCGCGGGTGATGCAATCAAAATAGCCAGTGATAGGGCGATAGTGATGTTGCATGATTGCTTGGTGGAAGTGCACCGGGGCTCAGCGAGAGCGCGACGCCCCATCTATCAATGCATCTGTTTCATATCGTTTTGTTGTGGAATCGGCGGGGTGAACGAGTCAGCTGATCGATCGGGGCAAGAATGCTTGAATCGGGCGACACAGCTGGATCAGTCTCGCTTGCTCTCTCTCTCTCTCTTTCTCTCTCTCTCACACACTCACTCACTCTCTCTCGATCTCTTTCTATCTATCTATCTATCTATCTCTTTCTCTTTCTCTCGCCTTCCCTTCTCGCTCTCCTGCTGCCATCTACCGTATCCCCGTCTTCCCCTATCTTGCGTGCTTCCATTTCCAACGCATTTCCACACACACACACACACACACACCCTTTCTTATCCCTTTATCTCTCTTTTCCGGCATACACACGCGTCGTGATATTGTTGTGTTGCTGGCGTTGGTCAAAGACCGTACTCGTTTCGTCGTGTTGGTGTAACGCAATTCTGTGAACAGTGTCGTTGAGAAGACGGCGGGTCCGTGTATGTGGCTGCGTCTGCAGTAGACGTGGTCATCACACAAGAGAGAGGCTAGAGAAGCGTGCGGCGAGGAGAGCACAGAAGACGGCGACAAGACGGTACGTGGGTGGTCTTGCCTTTCCCTCTTCTCTCCCATTCTTCTCTCTCGCCTAGTCTGGCAGTCTAGGCAATGCTGCCACGCAGAATGGGCGTCTGGCATCCGAAAAAGGGGAGCTGCACATGGAGGAGAGGAGTGGAGAGAGGGGCAGATCATAGAGTGTTATGTGAATGGTTGCAGGAGGGACGAGAGAGGGAGTTCTCGAGTTCTCTCCCAGTTACTTTGTCAATATTGCGACTCACCGCGCGCGTTCTAGTGTCATGTGATTCAGAGAGTAAGCGGACACTACTGTGTAGGAATTTGTGGGCGTTTGATTGTTGCCTAGTTTTAATCTGGTGTAGTTCTCTCTCACTCTCACTCACTCTCTCACTCACTTACTCTCACTCACTCTCTCACTCACTTACTCTCACTTACTCTCTCTCTCTCTTCTCTCTCCTCTCTCTCCCTCTCTCTGTGACATACACACATACACACACCTCGCCTCGGGCTTCTCTCATACCGCTATTAATACATGTATCTAGAGATTGTGATTCATGTCCGCAGTGCGCTCTTTAGCCTCTAGATCCGCACTTTCCTTTTTCATGCACCCTCCTCGCGGTGCTCCCATATGGACTTACGTAACACGGTTCCAATATATATGCATGCCTCTTGCAGCCTATTATTGCACTTTTGTATTTATTCTTCATACGGCTAATACCTTGGAAACGGCGTGTGAGTGAGGTAGTGTGTGTGTGTGAGAGAGAGGGCAGGGTGTATTGCGTCTGATAGTCAGTCTGAGCCGCCGTCCCGCTTTGTATAATAAGTGCATAGCTGCTGGCTGCTCTGTAGCGGATCTTGATCGTTGGTTGCCAACCGTGAATGTGCACAAGAGCCCGCGTGTAACTTCGCCTTTCGTTCTTTCTCATTTCACTGCAAGCTACTCGCCTCGGGGTGTTATCAACGGGATACAAAGAGGATAAGACACTACACTTCACAGTACCATAGAGTTCAATCTATAGACTAGACTGGGAGTGTTTCTATAGAAAGGTAGTTGATGTGTCATGTGTCACCTTTATGAAACTCATCTTTCCTCTAACCGCTCATAGCATTATTTGCCAGCCATAGACTAAACCTTACTCACACATGCGCGTTTCAATACTTCCAATGGCACAGCTTGTCCATTTCAGACTACTTCGAAGTGTGTCTGCCAAAACACTAAAAAAAAAGTCTGCGCTTCTTATGGTAATTGGTGTCGGATGGGTGGGAGAATTTGCTCGGCCCAGTCTTCTCACACTTCCTTTTCATTTTCTCTCATATCACAAATCAGTCCACTCTCTACGATCGATTTTCAACTTCTTCTCTCCCGATTGCCAGTGGGGTTGAGTACGGTAATGTAATGTGAGTGTGTTCTCGTGATGATACGCGGCGTGTGTGGTGGTGCCTGGGAGGCATAGGCAGGCTAGAGGTGCGGAAGCGGGCGGGGCTACAGTAGTCAGCACGCGTTCGGCGAGTGCAATTATCATATAGGAAAGGGACGATAGTCAGTATTTTAGTTTCAGTGTGGATGATGCCCCATGGGCAGGGCATGGATGGTGAGGGTGGCGATGCGACGCCTCCTTCTCAGCCACCGCCGGCAGATGACCAGCCCCAGGTGAGCGATTCGCCCCTTCTCTCCTCCCGCCCCCGCTAACACGGCTAACACCACTCTGTCCATCTACTGCTTGTGTTATTGTTCTGCCTGTATGTCTCCAGTCTCTCATTCTCTCTCACTCACACACACCTTTCTTCCCAATCAATTCACATCTCATTGCGCATATTAAATAGCAAATTGATGTTTGCGCACCCGTTACTACTCTGCAGGCAAATCCTTCCTTTTCCAATTTGATTTTGCTTTATAAGTTAATGATGTCGACAGCGAAACACATGGTTAGCTGATTTGTATCGCCTCACCTACGTACCTTTTTCTCCCTCGCATTCATTAGTCGCCGCCTCTGCACTGTCGAATAGCCCACTCTGCTACTGTACTCTTCTTATACACCAGTTTCAATTAAACACCTACACGATAATTTCATCCTTGTGTTTTGTGGACGTTTCCGCAGTGCTTTGTTGTCTATAGTTCCTAAATAGTAATTATGTATTCTATTCGCGTGTAGAAACTATTTTAGCTAGATGAAAGGTTTAAAAGAATAATAAATTTTCATGTATGATAAGATAAATAAGCCATATGTATGAATTTGCACTGTTTACATACTTCAAATGCTCTCGTAACAGTGTTATCTTAATACTGTATTCGTACAAATCTCCTTTTCTTCATTTCTCTTTCATTTATTTTTCTTTTCGTTCCGAGTGATCTGCATCATGTAGTTGTTCCCTTATAGGGACTCGCTCGCTTTTCTTTCCATTCTCTCACTCTCTCACCCCTTATCCCTCGGTTCGTTTTTTCTTGCATGTGCTGATTTGCACCGGCTTAGCAACATAGCCTGCATTGCACATATTCCCGCTATGCGATGTACGAGAAACGTCGAGTGAGGGGAAGTGTGAGCGAGGCGAGCGGAGAGCGAGAGGGAGCCGTCGACTAAAGCTACACACTGTGCTCCGGGCACCCTCTTGTATCTCACGTGTGTAGTTGGTGGAGACATTCATTCCTTCCTCCTATCATTATCCTCCCTTCTCCTCTCTCCCCTAACACACTAAGACAATGAATCGCTCGCCTCGCTCATACACCTATCAACATATTTACTCTTTTCGGTGGATAGCGTCTAGTGTAATCCGCGAGACTCTATTTTTGTGTGTGCCGCGAAACAGCGGTGGATAAGCGTGTGGGAAGGGCGTCGCTGTGTGATTTGCTTGGAGTATCGCATGTGTGCGTGTGTGTCTGCCGAGCGGCCCGTCGGTGTCGGCTCGGCACCGGCCGACTGCCTTGCTGCGCACATGCAGTCTCCGTGGAGCTGCTCTATCCCCATTCCCTTCCTTCCCTATCACATAATCGATGCGCGCACTTGTGTTTGTGTGATGCGAGTGCTGATGTTGCTTGATTCAAGCACTTGTCCGTCCTGTGTCCGCGTGTCCCCGCTTGCTCACTGCTGATTACCTGTGCTGCCCTCACGGCAAGCTGCAATTATGCCGCATTAGCCGCCTCTCATCACCGACCACTTCCTAATCGCCAGCCATCAATCGGCCCTATTACCATATTGTGTATATGCGTGCGCTGTGCCATATCAATCTGCGCCACTCGCGTCTCTCCCTTCCCACCTCTGCAATATAGCAATATCCTTTTATGGTATTCCGCGCGTCCGGTCGGCCGGCGGCGGCTCGCTTGTCAAAGTGCTGTGTGACGCGCTGATTGTTGTTGTGTTGTTGTGTTGTTGCATGATTGTCTTTCTCACACTCGCCCCTGTCTCTCGCGTGCCCGTGCAAGTGTGGTGCTTGACGACGCGCGGCGCGCGCGCAGTCAGTCTATTCCATGCTCTCGCCTTCCACACCACGCCGTGTTAGTCATTGATTGAGAAATTTCAACGAGCCATTGCCGATGCACAAAAAGGGGCGTTTAGATTGAGACGATCCTGGAAACTGGTTCGAATTTTGCGAGTGTGTGGGAGCGGAGAACGGGGTGGGCGCATAGACATAGCATGTGAGGAGAGAGCACTCCCGATGTTGTGATCAGCAATCGATGCGTGTGAGAGGGCAGCTGTGAACCATTCCATGCGCCCGCTGCTCCGTTTCCTGCTCCTTCTCCACTGCTCCGTACTAGCTGTCTCTATTTTGTACACGATATGTCCAGATTTCGCTCATCGCCCTTCTAAGCTCTCGCTCTCTTTTTCGCATCCTCGTTGCATGATATGCTATGCCCATATTTCCGTGCAATTCTCTTCTCCGTGCAATGTACTAGTGTTAGAGAGCTAATGCGCAAAACTGTCTCTTCAGCGTAGTCTATTTCGGGATCGCATAATTAGCTGCTTGTGTGTACCGACCGTGTACTGTATGTGCGTCGTTTGAAGTTTGGATTTAGACAAGTTGAACTAGTAATAAATCACAGACGCAAATATCCGCCTCATCTCTTCTCAGTCTCGTCTCAATCTCTGATAACCATTACTCATCTCTTGTCATCACGCTCATTTGTTTGCAACTAAAGGTTTCAAGTGTGCTCCTGCAATTGTCACGCACATCGGTTGACGTGCGCGGCTTTCTAAATGAAGTGAGTGACTGATGATATGCATTTCAGTTGCCTTCTCCTTCCCGTATGCTGCAGCAGGCGGCGGCTCAACAGGCTGCGCATCTCCAACATTTGCAGCAGCAACAGCAACAGCAACAGAGGATGCAACAAGGGCAGGCTGCGTTTCAGCTGCCTATCGCAGACCGACTCCTCCTCCCCCATCCCACTCCACTCGTGAGTCCGCGCCCTTCCCCTTCCACTCTAGCCCAATCTTCTTCCTTTTCCCTGTGCTTATCTCTTTTTATCTGTCACATGCTCTCCTCGTCACTGTCTTTTTCCTTTTATCTTACCCTTTGTCGCGCGCGCTGTGCCTTTTTCTCGGAATTTTGGCGCAGTAAATGGTCCTTGATCAGATCACATGGGGGCGAAGCGAAACGCTATTCGACCAACTCTCAGAATATAATTGCTTTTTACATGTTGTACTCGTATGAGATGAACAGAATAGCAGGAACGACAGTAGTGCAAATTGATTAGGGTGCAATGTTCATGTTTAGTCGAGATTCACGTAATATTTCTGAGTTTGGCTCAATGTGCAGAAGGTCAAATTTTATTATTGATCTACTTTCGTGTTAAATTTGGATGTAGAACATTTCGAGAAAAAGCGGATTACAACAAATTTGAGGCTCCGTCTTCGGCGCGGGTGAACCCTCTACAGCACTCTCCCCAGCAGCCGCCACAGCTGCCGGCTGCCCAACCCAGCGGGCCACAGGGAAGCGGCATACAACAACCCGGTCAGTCACTCTCATCACATCTAACCACACCTGAAACCCCACCAACCGAATGCGATTCACCCTCAACAAGTTCAAGAACAAGGGCCTATGTCCATGTCTATGTGTTTAGGTCCGGCGCACCATCCGACCCGAGTGACCTCGACTCACATGTCGAATGCTCTGTGCGAGAGGCTCATCCAACACTGCAATCGAAATGTCGCCGTCATTGGCGACAACGGTATGTCTTATTTGAGTTTTTCCCGTTCAATTCACCTATAAATTTCATTTTATTATCATTTTACTAGACAGTCACAAACTAGATGAATACAAATTTCCCGACCTTTTGTGAGAATATAATCTGACTGACAGTGTTTTGGCATATGTTATGTTGAATCATTTTGTTTTGTTTGAAGGAGCAGTAATTGCAAAAACCTAGTTTTCATTCATTTATTCAGTCACTCATTCGTTTGCTCATTGACAGATGTGAAGGGTTTTTTTGTAATCGTCCGACTTTAGAGTAGGAAATAGGGAAATAATGGTTTTTTGTACCTAATTTAAATTATGAGGGTTTGATTTCTTGTCTTCACGAATTATATTTATTATAAGAGATTGGATTAGGAAAAGTAATGCAAGTGGGAAGGAACTAGAATTCAACACACTATGCGTACTTAGAATAATTCGCATGTGACTATATGTTGAGGATCTCTCTAGCATGCTCCGTGTAAGACTCTTCTTATGTCATTGGTACATTTCTCTCTATTCACCCCCCCCCCCCCTTTCACTCCTCGATCCTTGCTCTCCTTTCTCTCTACTCTTTTTGTGCTCTCAATTTGTCGCCATGCGAACACGACTGCACTTTTTACCTCTTTTTTGCTCACTCGCTCTATTCTATTCTGAAGGGTAGATTTGCTGCTCTATAACTATTAGTATGGTTAATACGAAGAGGCTTGCAAGGGTAGAGGGACGGAGCCGAGAAACGGGGGAAAAGCTAGCGGATATTCGTTTTCATTTTATATACTCTCTTAATACTGCTCCACTCAAAACTGGCATAAAAAATTGGGAAATCAGAAGATAATAAATGCTGTGAAGCATTCATACAAATTGAAGTGAGAATTTTCCTATGTATTGACTTACGAAATCTAGCGCATACGTCTAGCATAAATCTAGAGTAACTTATCATGATCGTCTGACAGCAACAAGCAAAAACCCCTGCTGCGTGTCACCAGATAACCTATCATCTTTCTCCACTGTTTTCTCTTTTGATACATTTGGGACGAATGGTGATGTAGGGACGTTTTCTGTAGTAATTTCTAGGTAAGTCACCTTGTTCGATGATCCGTTCTAATCGCGTGTAAAATTCAAATGTCATTTCCTACCTGGTGTTTGAAGGTTGTTGCCACTGATATGACGTCACTTGCAGCTGTGAATAAATACTGTAAAGTTCGCATGTGAGTAACGTATATGTAGACTACATAAAACTGATAAAATATCACATTGTGCTTGGTGAAAATATCACTGTTGCTCTAGAGATTAATTAATAAATATATGCCTTATAATTAGGGAATGATTTATGTTTGATTGGTGTGATATTTGGAAATGGTAGTAGTTTACGTATAACTAACGTAGCAGTACAAATATGATTTTTGAAAATTGTTTTAATTGCGACAGTATTTAAGTTGTTTATAATATATGAGTATATGGTATGTATACGAAAGTGGCTCTACGACTCAATACATTTTTGCGTCAGGCGCAATGGACTGATTGCGACAAAGAACAAAAGGGAGAAATATATTGAATATATTAAATGTATACATTACATTTGTACGTATATTTTGTAAATCTGGAGCGTTTGAGCACTTGAAAGGGATTAATTTCGGTCGGACAATTTATCCCATTTACCAACAAAAAAAGAAAATTAGGTGCATTTATGTGATGTTGCTAATGTTATATTTCATTTCAATACATCAAAGAGTAAGATGATGCATATCAGGCAACTCTATGGACTCGCGATCGAACAGACGGCGTATGTGGCAGCAAATCTGCGATGAATTGAATGCCGAGTTCACTGTCGAATTCACTTCTGATCAGTACAAGAAGAAGTACCAGAACCTCAAGACCGCCATGAAGACCAAACTCAACAAGTAAGTTGACTCATCTGACTGCTTTTCAATACGTGTAGATGTGAACATACATGATGTGACCGATTCACGGACAACGCACCAGCACTCTATGTTGTACTGGTGCGCTCTTATTGTTAGACGAAAACGTTGCAGCAAATCGCCGGAGATCCTGGTAAACCGGCGAGAATCGCTGTCGAGCAGATTGGAGCGCAGTCGCAGCCCCCTTTGTGGGTGCATTTAAATTTTTTCAAATTTTGTCAGAGCTCGTATGAACGGCTTAGATCAAATTAATATAAAGATGTTCTCAATGTTAACAGATGGATACATTTATTTTACAATTTGATTGAAAATGTCGAAGTTACGGGATATCCTTCATCGCTGTCTTCTTCCTTTTTAGCTCGCCGTGCTTCTTCTCCCTCAGATGTGAAACCCTACCCGCTCTCAGCACAGTTACTGGTACGTGGTACGACCAACCACCACTAATTTGCAAAGTAAAAATATTGTAACCTTTAAATCTACAAAAATTTAGTAACCTTTAATGATTTCGAATTGGTGTGCAAATTCGATTAGAACTTCTTGGTTTATTTGATGACTAATATATAACGTCGACTTAATGATCACGTACGCTACATCTTCATATGATTGTCATTCTTGTCATTTTTTTGTTGCAAATTTAACCAGTTGGATAGAAAAAAAGATGTCTGTGCGCTTCTGACTGAACCACTGAACCATTCCAATGAAATAAAACTATATTTGCTTTAGTCTGGCGAAGGTGTGGCTTTGGGATCGGGAGAAGGTCTATTGGCTGGCTACTCGACAAATGAATTGCTAGCGCGGCTCGGAAGCTGTGCACATGACGTAGGACAGGTGAGAAGAACATGGAATAAAGAGAGAGAAAGAGCTTAAATAGTTTAATCCTTCACGACAGGACATGTACATTCTGAGTTGTAGTAATTCGTACTTATTTAAGAATTCCATTTATACTATCAAACGTGTATTCATATTATTATTGGTAAGCAAGTTGACAAGTACACTTGTATAATTACTATGTTGTGTTGTGATTACAAAGAAATGTGGTAGTGTAGTGAAAAGTGAGAGTAGTTCTCCGTTCGCACTGGTCGAATCGATCTTACTCGCTGTTTTTGTGGGAGCTGTTGTTGTGCCGTGCTGGCGTGCGTTGTCTGTCCCTCCTTCGATTGTTCACTCTCTTCCCCCTTTTTCTGTCTGCTACTCTCCTTCGTTCACACTCTCTCGTCCGTCCGTCCGTCCGTGATCGTTTTTGTTGCGGTGGCGTGTAGTAATGAGTAAACACGTGCCATTCCATCCCTGATCCGGTTGAACGACGTTGCAATTCTCCTCTCCACATTTCCTATTTCTTCTTTGTACATGTCTACTACAGAATTTTGTCTTTTTAAGTACATGTTCTCACTAATACTACTGTTTAAAGTATTTTTGACCAACTTGATCGTGTTGGTGTATATGTCTCCATGTTTCTGATATCAGTCCATTACTTTCCGTTGTTTAGTTTCAACAGCAAACTTTATTTTCTATTTTAGTATCTGGATGAAAACGGTTATTGTTGGTGACTGACTGATCCGGGGCTTTATGATCGACCGGTTTTGATTAATGAAGTTATAGCGTTTTCGAAATAGGATGGCCGAATGAAGGGAAGGAGATAATTGAGACTGGCGGAGTCAATCTTGTACACTTGTTGTACTGTAAGAATGAGATGACAACACGGATTTAGGAAGAGACGAGTCGAATCATCAGTCTTTGATAAAACCACCCACCTGCACATATGACAGTCCTTGGGCGATTCAGTGGAGAGGCTTTATTTATGTGTTCATCTCTTTTTGCGAAGATCAGGGGGTTCGATCTATGATCTACCCGATTGATCTACCTGATTGATGGCGCGCTCTGCAGTCTCTAGCCCGCTGTCTCGCCAGTCTGTCTAGACTGTCTGCCGTGTTTTGATGTGTGCGTGTCTGCGTTGATTGCAACCCGCCGGCCCGCGCACCCAACCTCTTCCATCCCCATTCTCCCCCACAGTCGCTGGTCACTCGTTTTTTTCTTTGCTGCCACATTCTCACACTAATCTCTTGATTCAATTCGCTGTTCCTGCAAGTTTTCCTTTTGATACGTCTCCGCTACATGGCGTTTCTTACTCGATAGGATCATATTCTGTGTAGTTGATATGTCCAGTCGACTGGCCATTTTACCAATTGACATTCGTTTTGCTCGCTGTCTCATGACAGATGGATGGATCAACTATCGGTGAGAGCCCGGTCATGGCTGACGTTTGTATTTGTATGATTGACTCGGCACGTCTTTTTAGTTCCATATTTGATAGAGTGTCATTGTTGTGGTTGTGGAGAGTGTGCATTGCCGGAGGCACTTGTGCCACTCTGGGCTTATCCCGTGTGAAGAGGCCAAAGTGAGTAGCAGAGTATTGTGGTTGGGTATCGATTGTGTGGAGGTCAGTCTGCTCACTCTCCTCGCACCGTCTTACAAGCCAGTCTCGAATGTTCGATTGATGTCCGAATTGGCTGGAGTGGTGGGTGAGCCTGACGACCTTGCGGCTACGGTTCAAGCTCGTGCCATGCGTCTTCTCACGTCCCACCTCTCTTTCTCAAGTTTTCATTGTCACCCCGTCTGTTCATAATCTTGTCAGACTCTTGTAGTTTTAAGAATGCTCTTTGGTGATATTGCCAAGTATAGTTTTTCTCACTCCAATCTCAAATTATGTTTCAGTGAGGTGGCATTTGCGCTTCCTCGAATCACTTTATTCCACTCTCTCTCTCACTCTGTGTACGCACCCGTTGGTCTCCCCCCTCCTTTCCATATCGCTACTATCATCGCTTGTTCACTATGAGCGTATGCAGTGTGGCAGTGCCGCCGCCGCCTTTTGTCGCCACACGCACTCTGAGTGCAGCTCACCTTGCCATATGAATGTGTTTATCACACTCTCGCCTCTCTCTCCCCCTCTCTCTGTCTCTCCTTCCGCTACGCGTCGTGTGGTTGTTGTTGTTGAATGTTTCGTTGCAGCGGCGCCTTTCATGTGCTAGACGTTGTGTGTACAATGCACTCCCCTCACCGCCTTCCTGACACTACCGAGTCTTCGCTGTCTTCTCCGGAGCCTCCTACCAGCCCGGAGCCTGGCCACTCTGGCTGGCGTCCCAGCTGTGTGGACATGCAGGACCCTCAGCCGTCCTCGTCCTCGGACGCCGTCGCGCCTCAACCGCTCGACATTTCCGTTGGACTCGATGGACTCAACGACTCGCCGCCTGAAACCAATGGACACGTGAACGGAGCGGCCGATTTGGCGGCGGCTGCCGGACCCTCGAACCCCGTCCTCAACCAACCACCCCACGATGTGCCCAACAATGTGCCCGACGGAGTGGCCAATGCAGTTGCCAACCACCACCACCCACACCACGCGTTTCAGCAACCAGTGAGAGCATGTGTGAAAGTGCAGAAAGGGAATGAGCGAGAGAGTGCAATGTGGATACGGGAGTAGTAGTTTGGTTACGTAGACTTATGTTTGTCTTGTTTCAGTTCAACATGGGTTCGATGGTTGCGGCGCAGAATCAGCACGGGGCCGACCTTCTGGCCCAGCTCCATCACCAGCTCATGCAGCAGGCAGCACAGGTTCAGTCGAACGGTGAGTTGGACAGCATACTGCACTATTAAGCACTTATTCTGTTAAAAAATTTTTTACCCTTTTTGGTTCTGGAATGCATAGTCAATGAGAGCCATAGAGCAGAACGTTCGAGAACAGAAAATTTGGTCAAAAATTTTGGACTGAATATCGATGTTCTTTGAAAAGTGTTGACAATTAGCAGCGGCAACGGCTGCGGGTCTGATGCTGCCACTGACGTCGTCTAGCAGTCTTCTGGCTGGTCAGCAGGGCTCGCAGCAGCAGCAGCAGCAACTGCACCTCCGACTGTCGACTCTGGCCAGCCAGCAGGCACTCGCTCAGCAGCTGCAGCAACAGCAGCAGATGGCCCTCCAGCGACAGGACCAGCCCGTCGAGGGTGAGTCTCCACCTCTCCGGGGACATAGATACGATTATTCTGTGACTATGCGTTGTGTTTTTTGTGCGCGTGAGTTTGCGTCATCGCTCCACAAGCCCTTTTCTCCCTTTCCCCGGGGTATGTAGAATAGGGTTGAGTGAGGCTGGACTCCCCTTTCACGTTCTCTGAATTGCGGAGGCGTCAGGTAGATTGTGTGAGGCATGTTTCGATTATCCACCTCCGATCTCACTGCTCTCTTTCTCCCTAGGCCGTTCCGAGCACAGATTGTTTCGGACTATCGAACACTCTCGCACACGCAATTAGTATGCATCTCTTTGCCTCTCCCCAGGTGTCACGCCGTTTCTATTGGAGAGTGCAACCCCTCTGTCTGTCCCTCTCTCGTTCCCTCACTGTTTCCTCTCGGGGCCGGATTAGTGCGTGCTAGGTGCGTGTAGCTGTTGGCTCGCGTTATCCTATGCGCGTCTCTTTCGTTTTGTTCTGTGCTCTCCCGACTCGCATTCAGTCGCTTGAATCGGCGGTGGAAAACATGATGTGTTTCGTTTCTCGCGATAATGCAACCACGAACCACGTGCATTTTTCGATTCGAATGGCGGCCACAGATTAGGCTCTCTCCTCCCTCTCTCTCTATCTCTTCCTCCACCACTCATGGTGTGTTTTGATCGATATCAGCCTTAACGGCCCCACGCTGTGGGTATATGGTCGAGTCGATTCCATTCTCTCTCTCTCTTCACCACTCCAATCTATGCCTATCACATCATCCTTGCGCTCGCCTAGTCTAGCCGCTTTTTTCTCTCTCTCTTCTCTCGTCTGACCCAACTATCCGCTTCCAACACACCATTTTTTTCCAGTCTGTCGACAATGTTTTCATGTTTGCTTGATTGCAGCAATGGATCAGGGATCGGATCAGTCTCAGCAGCAGCAGCAGCCTGTGTTCCACAATGGAATGGGCCTCGTGCCCGGTGAGTAGCCTCTTGCCTTGACCGCTCCAATCATGTGTACTCTGTGTGGTTGCAGCGTCGAACGGCTCGTCGTCGTCTGGTGACGTGTCTGGTCGGGCGACGACTGCAGGCCAGGAGGAGGAGGAGGAACCGACCCGCATGTTCTGTGAGTACACCCTCTCCCACCCCTCATCACTTCCTCGATTACAGGTCTTTCTATGGTGGGTCCGCTGTCGTTGATCCGCGCGGAGAACCCAGTGGAATACGTGCGCATCAAGAGGGCAATCTCTGCCATTGTCTACGATGTACGTACAAAGCGGGCCAAGGTGGGGGGTGCGGGAGGACACTCGGCTCGGGGACTGCTTCTCCACACACTTGACTCATCTCATGCATTGTAGGGGGAGGAGGAGGCGAGCACGTCTTCGAACCCGCCTGCGTCCCACAACGGAGACCACGATCATGAGCAGGACGAGGATGAGGAGGACAAGGCGCCTCCGCCTCCGCCGCCGGCCCCGCAGGCCTAGACTGCGGCCCCTGCGACCACGCGCCGCCCTCCCTCCCTCCGCCCGCTCTCCCACGTGCAGCGCCACACATTCTGGGTCCTTGTGTTTTTCGATGCGTGGCGCCTTAGATGGATGGATCAAGTGTCATCTGATTGGCAGCCTCTCAGTCGCACTATTGCCGTGGTGCCTTTTCTATAGGCTTACGAATTGGCGTCACTCTCTTCTCCCGCCTCCATCTCTTTCGTCCCGCCCCCTTTGTCCCCGCCCCTTCTATCTGTCGTAGCAACTGTAGATCTTCGATCGCTGTCTGGCGCATTCGTTATTTCTTCTACAGGTATACTGTACATACTAGCGTTTCCCCGATTGTACAGTATCCTTCTGCGTATCTGTGCATAATAGTCGAACAGTAGAGGCTTTTGCCTCTGTGCGAAACTACTGTAGACTGAGAGGAGTACGGTAGGTACCGTATGCCATCGGCAGTGCTGTCTCTGCACGCAATACCCACCCACCCAGTCAGGATTATTCAGGCTATTCAACTCTATCTATTCTCTCTCTCTCTCTCTCTCTCTCCACCCCGTTTCTCGCTCTGTCATACATTTCACTCTCTTTTTGCTGACCTATCCTTGTGTTTTATACGTTATTTTATATTGTATTGTATTTTATCACTATTCTATATACTCCGGGAATATGTTTTGGCTACGCAGGTATCACATAATCAATCTATTCTTGTATCATCCGATATTAGATGTACTCATTGTTAGCCCCTAGTGATAGTACGCAATTCTGATCGACTGTGACCCCCTCGTTTGTGTTTCCCTTCTCTGCTCTACTCGCACTTCTTCTGTCAGCACATGTGTATACCAATAAATATCCAGAGCGCCTGCACGGCTTGTTCTTTATTCACACAAACAACGCAATGACTGTATGACCACTAAAGTGACGTCCAAGATTGTTACAACGTAACCCAGAACAGTTCGGTTTGGGCGGTGTGATGTAGCGACGTAATCACATCTTGCAAGATGACACTTATCGATCGCGGTCGTTGATGTGATTGGAAATGCGGCCTTGGCGCAAATTAGCGTGTTGTGGTGGTTGTGCGTCCTGACAAGTGAGATGGGAGTGTGGTTGTTGTGTGTGTTGGTGTCGCTGTGTGGATGCCAGGTGGTGCGGGAGCTCTCCCTGTCTACTACATGGCAGGCCGAGGACGCCGGTTTCCTACCCGCCCAACACTACCAATGCCACGCTTGGCAGCTCTGGTGGAGGGCACAGGTTGAACTTGTTGCTTCCACTGTCATTTTACTTTGTTCTATTCAGAATGAGCATGTTGATTTCTCCTACGCGGACATTGATCTACTAGCGATTCGGAGACCGCAAATTTCCATTCATAATCAAGTGAGTCAAGTGAACATTATTTTGGTGGCATTTCGTGTTGAGGCGGATGCTGTGCGGTATCGTATTCCGGCGGATCTACTCAGAATGTATACGGTGAGATTCAATCCGGCAGCGTGTATGTGGCTTGTATGTAGGTGATCCACGTTGACTTCGAGGAGTTGTGTCGCATGCATCCGCGAATTCTCTGGATCAACGACACCAACACAGCGGCTAAACACCATTTACAAAGGTTGGAATCATAGGCTCACTGTGTGAATGATGACAGCTTTCAGGGAGGGTCTATGCGAGTCTGCGAGTCAGTCGCAGACACAAGTCGACCTTTTATTCGAGGAGGCAGTGAAGAAAAAGGAGAGGGGGCAGAGGGATCTCACTATCAGCCACGCCAGCACGGATACCAGGTGTGTGTCCTCACACTTCCCCCGTTCACATTCGTCCTCAGTCCCCGGGAACAAGACGTGCACGCAGATGATGTGGTGTTGCTTCTGGAGGATGGAGAGCGGAATGCGACCGAGGAACAAGTGGAAGTGGATGGCGGTAACGAAATCGGCAACGCCACTATAGTCGAGGTGAGAATGGTGCTATTAATACTTCTCATCTCCTCGGTGTCGTACGTTTTGCAACAAAGAAACTAAGATTCAGTGAAACACGTTGTGATCTTTTGGCCGAAGAGAAGAGCGTAGCCTTGTTTTCTAGGAAGATCCGATAGTGTGGGTGAACGACACGGAGACGAACGATCGATTGAAGCTGGGCATGTCTCCCAAGCTGTTTCATGTACACAAAGCTGTCGGCATACTGAAGAAGGAGGTAAGGATTCGAAACATTCATCGTCTTCTCCTGTAAAGGAATAACTGGGAACAATATAACAATAATTGCAGGTGTGTGAGGGAGAAGTGACGCTGAGCGTAGACCTCAGTTCCTATGAAGGTGAAAAAAGCATCCGCATTAAATCATCGTCTTATTCATTCCAGAAAAGTACGGCAAGTTCGAGTACGATGTGTCGTCACTGGGCATGGATATCGATCAGCTGGTGGCGAATGCCAACAACGACTCCAGTCTCGATAACATATTGAGGTATATTATACAGTCCGAACTATTTTTAGTCCATACTTTTGACAATGAGTGGTACAATGTATATTGTGGTAGAATGAATCATAAGCATGATACATATGTACACTAAGCGACCTTCATCATACAATACAATGAAAATATAAGGCGAAATAGAGATTACCATTTTATAGTCGGAAGTGAATTACTGAATGCGTGATGTATAATGTATAATGTATAGGGTATTCGAAGCGAGGCAAGTCTCCGAGGAGCGACCCTTTCCTTCCACGCAGATTCTGCCATTCCTCAAGAAGAGGCGATACGATTCGAGGTATGAAACATCACTCGAAACGAGAGATATATGTTTGCAGAACCCCTCCAGTGTTGTTTCGCGGTCAGACGGCTACCGTGAAAGTCGGTATTCATATCCAATCAATGAGCAACTTCGAGCTTACCACTATGGTGAGTCAAAAAGCGGCAGAATATGCTATATGCAGAGATGTGTCATTGCGTAGGACTATGACATGGATGTGTGGCTTCGAATGGCGTGGAAGGATCCTCGACTCGCACACGGACTCAGCAAGCCCATACTCATCAACGAATACACGTTTCTCAAGTGAGAATTCCCACAACGATTTCTATAAACAAAGACATAGGAAGATTTGGCGACCGGATCCGTTCTTCCGCAATGCCAAGCAAGCACTTTTCCACAAGGTATTTCTGGCTGATAAGTATTTAGATGAACTGTGAACGCGTTTAGGTCACTTATTTAAACTTCTATATGTACATCTTCCCGAATGGAGAGCTCTTCCTCGAAATGAGAGTGTATCTGAAAGTGAGTAGTCTTGCAATAGAGACGTACACATTTCTCATTTCAGCCTTCCGCCCAGATTATTTTGTGCAAGTATCCTCACGACATGCCCAAGTGCGCACTGCGAATCAGCTCTCGTGAGTCACACGAACGAAACTATCAACCCGGTGTTCAGTCGGCTTCACATCTGACGTCGTCCGTTTCTCTTGGTTCTCCCGTCGAGAGGACGCGATTCGAATCAATCGAAAGCTGCAGCTGCCAGAACTAGTGCTGGTAGACTACACACATGCAGAGTGCGATGGAAGCCGTAAGAGTGGTGGGTGGACAAAGCGGGAATGGAATGAAACCATCATGCAGGCAACTACTCTTGTTTGGAGGCGTTGTTCACTCTGCGAAGGGACACGGGCTACCACATTGCACAGACCTACATCCCCACTACCATATGCGTCGTGTTCAGCTGGATATCCGTATGGCTGCCCGAAGAGTTCGTCGAAGGTGAGCGAGTATGGAAACAGCGGTGAACAATAAGCGTAGGTCGCATCTTCGTGTCACTCACTGTCTTCCTCACGCTTTCCGCGGAGAATAATGCGGCCAAAGAGGATCTGCCAAAGGTCTCATACATCAAGGTAATTACAATTTCTAATAGTGTTGTGAGTTGTGAGGGTGATCTATTCAGGCGATTGATATCTGGTTCGGTTTCACATCGACATTCGTCTTTCTCACTATGTTGCAAGCACTCATTGTAATCTCTCTGGAGAACAACTCTGCTAAAATGGTGAGCTATTGTCAGATAGTGAGATAGTGTTACAGAAAATATACTGTAAGTTTCTACGTGGTACGTTTTCCCTTGCAGCGAAAACGCGCAGAAACAGACGATGAGTTGAGTACGTACGCGGCAGTGAAGATGCTGATGAGAAGCCGACGGTATCACAAGTACGCAAGAAACTGCGACACGTTCTGCAAGGTTATGTACCCCGTCACATTCATACTATTCCTCATAATTTATCACTTTGTCATCACAGAAGGAGAAGAAAACAAGTGTCTTATCAATGTGGAATGAAAAAAAATAAATTGTATAAAAGAATATAAATGATAAAAGAGGAGAAGAGCGAGAGAGGAAGAGAAATGGAGAAAGAGAGGAAGAGAGAAAGAGAGGGAGAGAGAAAAATAAAGAGAGAAAGGGAAACATCAGAAAATGGACATGGCGAAAATCAACTCATTCTGATCAGACTGATCATACCCTCACTTCCTCAACAACCGCAAGGACCTGATGG
This sequence comes from Rhabditoides inermis, assembly GCA_963966185.1. Classification (NCBI taxonomy): domain Eukaryota; kingdom Metazoa; phylum Nematoda; class Chromadorea; order Rhabditida; family Rhabditidae; genus Rhabditoides; species Rhabditoides inermis. Next base: position 377,587 of record CAWZYM010000389.1, on the reverse strand, counting down.
ATACAAATACAAGTCGTCGCGCCGTGCGGAGGGAGGGAGTATTCCATCACAATTTTCAGTATGAAACTGACTGACATTGTTCGTTTGATTTCAGACAGTAATAAACCTACCTTTTGGTACCTGAATAATAATTTATTTTGAAAAGTAATTGAAAAATGTGAACAAGCATGTTGTGTAACGGATAGTGTTAGTGTTGTTTGCACTCAACTGCACAATATCTGCTGCGAACTGTTTCAAGCATTTCAAAACAATTTCACCGTATTTTGACACTCGGAATCGCGTTGATTTTGCGTTATATTGTATTATTTGTCAATTTTGTTCTTTTCTTGTTATCTTCTATCAATATACCTGTTCGCGTGGTTTCGCGGAGCATACTCAGTAATGTGACGTGTCGCTCCCCCACCGGTGCAAGTGTACTCGCGCGCTGTTAGCAAGGCTGTGAGTCAATTTCACCTTACCGTGTTGCAGATGACGTTGTGGGTGTTCGGCGTGAATGCCATGTTGTCTCTACTGGGCGCGGTGGTCAGCCGCAAGCTCATCCTCGAGTACATTCCTATATTTGTACAGAGGAAGATGTACGGAAACGACCAGTGCAAGGTACGCCATTCACAAGCTATACGGGCTCTCATATTCTCTTCGTTGTATAGCCTTTCCTCACTCTTGTAGGTGAGCAACGCTCCGGTGCCGGAGCCGATGGGTATGATCGTGGCAGCCGTGTACCTGATCGTCATGTTCCTCTTCATCCCCTTCCCCTTCTTCGAGTGGACCACCACCGAGTGAGTGGGGGTGGATGGTGGACAGTGCATGGTGCCCTCTTCCCGGTTGACAGCGTCCCCCTGCAGGTCTCCGTTCCCGCACGCCAAGCTGCTCGCCTTCCTCTCCGCCCTCATCTCCATCTGCACTGCCATCCTCCTCGGATTCGCCGACGACATGCTCGACCTCAGGTATGCGTTCGTTTCATTTATACGTTTATCGCTTTGACTGTGTTCAGGTGGCGTCACAAGCTGCTCTTCCCCACTCTCTCCTCCCTCCCCGTTCTCATGGTCTACTATGTGTCTGGTCAGTCGTTTACTGTTCATTTCATTGTCATTAATGTGAATGAAACTTCTTATCATCTCTATTCAGGCAGTTCGACGACCGTGGCCATCCCTCCGGTGGTTCGCCAGCTCCTGCCCAGCCTCGGACTGCCCGGATCCGTCGACATCATGTGCGCGTTCTTTGTAAATTCTATGACAATTGGCGTTGCTAGGTTTGTGTACTACGTGTTCATGGGTATGGTGGTCGTGTTCTGCACCAATGCCATCAACATCCTCGCCGGTATCAACGGACTAGAGGTGAGTGATGGGGGGGGGGGGGTGATTGATTGACTATCTTCCATCCCGTTCAGGTTGGCCAGTCTATCGTGATCGCTGCGAGCGCGTGCGTCTTCAACATCATCCAGGTATGTTTTCGTTTGTAACAAATATATGTATATGTCGACTATTGCATGTTTGTACTGTTTGTTGTAGTTGGTGCGGGACGTGGAGTCTCAGATGTGGTACCACTCGCTCTCGCTCGCCTTCCTCGTGCCATTCCTCGCATGCGCCTCCGTCCTCTACTCATTCAACCGGTACATGCGTGTATTGATGTATTGATTATGGGTTGACTGTGCCTTGTCCAGCTACCCGGCGCGTGTGTTTGTGGGCGACACGTTCTGCTACTGGTCCGGAATGACGCTCGCAGTCGTCTCCATCCTCGGACACTTCTCCAAGACTATGATCCTCTTCCTCGTGCCCCAGGTTAGTTACACGCTCGTTTATCTCTTAATCAGATTGTTACTCGGTTTCCCACATTGATTGTGTTTCAGATCTTCAACTTCGTGTACTCTATCCCGCAGTTGTTCAAGCTGGTGCCGTGCCCGCGCCATCGCCTGCCCAAGTTCGATCCTCAGACTGACACTGTCGGCATCAGCCGCGCCGAGTTCAAGGTAAGTAATCCTATATTTCCGATTCCTTGTTTTTCGTAATCGTAACGTTTTGTTTTCAGAAAAGCGAGCTGAAGCCACTAGGCGCGCTGGTTCTGCGGGTCTTCCAGGTGGTCGGTCTGCTCGACAGGAAGGAATTTGAGAAGGACGGAGAGACGTGAGTGCTCATCTCGAATTCGGGTTGATCATTGCGAGTTGCAGGTACATCTCGATCAACAATCTGACCATCCTCAACCTTGTGCTCATCTACACTGGACCAGTCCACGAGGCCACCCTCACAAATATTCTCCTCGGAATTCAGGTATGGAGGGAAATGGAGTGAAATTTGTGAATTTATCTAGTGCATTCTTTGCAGGTTGCGTTCTCGTGCGTCGCTTTCTTCATCCGCTTCTATCTCGCGTATGTCTTCTATGATGTCGTCAACTGAGTATGTATCCCTCCTTCTCTCTATTTATGGCATCACCTAGTGATAGATTCGCTTCTAGTCCACTATATGTTTTACGTTGGGGTCGTTGAGTTCTTGATTTATTTGTTGCTTCTTTTCCGCACTTGCCTTTGGTCACTTGATTCAGGATCAAATTCCGCAATTTCTATAGCTTGTATGTTGCGTTGTAATAAGTTATGTGACAATATTTTCATCCACGGGGTCATAAACTATGTAAACTTCTGTAATATGTGGGTTTTATTCACGTTGAAACGCGAATCATACAACCGATCTTCGTGAATTGTTTCAAGAAGAACACTTTCGAGTTTTTAAGCGAGGTCAGATGAATTATTAGCCATATTGAAAAAAGGATGAAATAACATTTACGATAAAGCATGATTCCTAGATGAAAACGGTGGGCGATCTAGCGAAAAGAGAACACAGCAATGAGTTTCTTCTACTCGAATGAATATAGGAGTGGATGTTGACATCTCGGAGATTCAGGCGAAGAATATGCGAGTGTGTCCCTGTGTAGCCTTCCTGCACATCGGACAGTGCCCTTCCACCCTCTCGATACAACTGAAAGAGGGAGGGATGCGTAAGAAAGAGAGAGAGAAGCAGAGACTTACCGTGCGCACACTGCCGCATGTAGACACGGGAACAGAACAACGTTAGGCTATAATAGATTGTTTAGCGATTTGTTACTGTTGTAGGATTACCTTTTCCTCGAGACATGCGCAGCAGAGTACCATCTGCTGTTCCATGCGTCGTATCTGCTGTCGCTGGTCGGCGAGCCTGGTCTCTGCCTCCTGTCTCTCCCTCTCCATCTGCACGAGAGACGGGGTCGGCCACTCCTCCCTCTTCCCTCCTTCTCCCTCCAACTGCTCGATCCGAGCGTCCCGAGACGCCACCGTCTCTCTCAAACTTGCTATCTCCATCCGAGCGTCGCGGTTCTCCTGATAGTATCAAGTCATGTTTGGATCTATGTATTCAGTACCTGGTTCATTTTGTCTAGCTCCTCCTCCTGTTGTCTCTTGCGATAGTCCTCCAGCTCCCTCTGGTCCGTCTTTTCTTTGTGCAGTCGCAGATTTTCAATCGTCTGCAAACCAACAGTACAATCTAATCAGATAAGTTGTTATCAACTGACGAGTCTGTCGAGTCTGGCAGCGAGGTCGCTCTTCCCCCTCTCTGCCTCGAGGGTCGATAACTCAGCCCGAGACAGCTCGTCGGCGAGTCTGAACAACTGTGTGTGACCTGTCAATGTGCTGACGATCTCACCTCTCCACCTCTGCTTGCAGACTCCTCGCGTGACACTCTGCATCACCCGCCCTCTGCTGCTGCTCATCCCGGTCCCGGACAGCAGTAGTCAGTCGTTCCTGCCAAACACCTCTCTCTCCCATCTCTCTCTCTTTCTCGCTCTCTCTCCCCCTCCTCTAACTTACCTTGAGTATCTTCAGCTGTCTCTCGAACTCCTTCCTGTAGTTCTCGTGTTCTCTGTCGAAAGTGGAGATGACGCGTGATAGATCCTGGTTGTCCTGTCTGCAATTGGTTGGCGGATGAGGGATGGAAGCACTCACTCGTACATGTCATGCGACGACATTCGAGTTGGCAGCGTGTGAATCACTCTCACTAGGCGTTCGACAGATGAGATTATGTAGTGATATGCACATCCGATTATTCAGATCAGACCAGTGTTGATAGTAGTGATCGGCGAATAATTGTGGAGCGATAAATTGACAGGTGCGTCATATCGTTTTAACGCGCACATAGAAATTTATCACAGTTTTTTCCAACTACCCCTCTCTCTCTCTCTCTCTCTCGCTCTCTCTCTCTCTCTCTCTCTCTCTCTCTCTCTCTCTCTCCCTACCTCGCTCTGCCAGCCTCGTGGAGTGAGTCATGGAAGGATGCGGATCGAGAGGGTCGCTTGCTGCCCGAGGCCTTGCTGAAACACTCGCCTTCCACCACTGCACTGCCTTCTCCCACCACCTCTTCTCGTTGTTGTAGAGTGAGAGTCGCATGCGTGGCGCGAACCGTCGTCCGTCCTCGTCCCTCCGACCCCTCTCTCCCCTGTCCTCCTTCTCCTCCCTCCAACACTCTTCCGCCTTGTTCAGCTCGTCGAGCATGTGATTCGTGTCAGCGAACGGGGATAGCTCCTAATTCAAACATACACCGCTCATTATCTATATTTATTCCCACCTTTCCCTCGTCCTCCTCCTTGTGTCTGAGAGCTGCATGAATGGCGGCGTCCGAGTATCCCATCTGCCGCGCAAGCGAGAGCTGCTCCCGAAGAGACACGCTGAATACATATATACTACAATAAATATAGAAAGAGTATAGTACTGACGGCGTCTGCATGACTGGCGACTGATCTCGCGGCCGAATGTCGGCGGTCAGAGAGCGGGTCATGGCGTCTGGAGACGAGGAGAAGCAGGAAGAGGAGGAAGTGGAAGACGAAGACACGTCCATCTACAATACCACTTGAAACACACAGGCGACACACCGGTTTCACACAACGCGCAATGTCAATTCCACAACATCACAGTAAGCGGGTTCTTATGAGGCGGCATATTATGCACGAGTGAGAATAATCCATGGCAGGCGAGAGAGAGAGAGAGAGAGAGAGAGAGAAGAACATGCAAAAGGACTGTTTACAATTCACGCTCTGTTTGACAGTAGCACGCTAGAACACAGTGGATACAGTGCGTGATAATGGGTGACGTACCGAGAGTGAGGTCAAAAAAGGGGAACAAGCGAGAGGATGTGGGTTTATGATCTGTTAGTAGTAGGGAGGGATGCGTACCGGTTTGAACGCATTGCTCTCCTAGTCGCTAACACCGAACGTTTATGATTGAAGCGATTGCAACGGATTGTGTGGCGAGAGAGGGAAGAGGGAGAGAGGCAAGCGTGGCATTGAAGGAAAGGCAAACTACGGGCATTGATGCGCGAGTTTCATGAAAGGATCGAGGATGCGGATGGCTGAGAGGAAGAGAGAGAGAGAGAGAGAGAGAGAGAGAGAGAGAGAGAGAGTACAGCCAGGCATCCCGTATTTCAATCTGTGCGCCAAGCGTTGAACTCACCTGAACGGAACACATAAACACTCAATGGCGCCTGATAAAACACGCATGAGGGAACGCCTGCAGACACGAGTGATAAGGAGAGAATGGCGGGATAGTGAGAGCACAGCTCCGTGAATCACAAGTGGTTTTATGCTAGAACGGCAAAATGCGCCATTTATGGCCTATCTGAAACACTAAGTGTGTTCCGTCGTCCGGCACTGATTTCACGCATTTCACGCATAGACACGAGAAATAGAGAAAACTCCTTTTTATTACGACAATTATTACGTTATGACAGTTCTGGCATTATTACTTCACGACAATAACGTTCCTGCACAAAATGAAATCGCGACAAACCCGATATACACTCAATACACAACAGAGATAGAGCAGATCAATTGGAACACTGACTGGGACTCACTCAGTAGCCACCATACATGTTGCGCTGGCTCATTCCCACGTGAACACTGAGCGGACGCGCGCGCCTGCTGCTCGCCCCGCCCCCCGACGCCCCGCCCAGCTGCATGTTGGCCATCTTGTCGGACAGTCTCCACGTGGACGCCCTCGAGAACGCGTGGCTGTCCCACGGCTGGCGGTTCTCCTGATACGTGTGCAGGTTGCTGTACGGAACGGGGCTGTACGACTGCGTGCTGCTGCCGCGGCTGTGACTGCTGTAGCTGCCATAGCCGGGGTGGGCGGCGCCGTAGGGGGCGGAGCCGAAGGGAGCGAATGGGGCGGGGTAGAGGAATGGATGGGGGTAGGGTGGAGGGGGCGGCATGGCTAGCATGGGAGGCGGGGGACGGACGGTGAGGAGGAGGGAGGACGAGTTGGCGATCATGATGTCCGTCACTTGGTCCAGAGTCTTCCCGGACACCTGAAAAAAGAAAATTGAAAAACACACTCGTAAAAAAATTGACGAAAAAATCATAATGAAGTAATATTAACTGATTATTATGTAAATAAATGAGAACATGAAGGTACCTCGATTCCGTTGACCTCTAGAATCTCGTCATCGACATGTAGCAGATTGGTGGAGGCTGCGAGTCCATTGGGGAGGAGGCGGGAGATGAAGATACCGGGGGAGTGGCTCACGCCGAACGGAGTCACGCGGGTAGACACGCCTCAACAGGTATACCGTAAAGGGGTTCTTCAATGTTTTATCTCAGACTGGTTAAAACTGGAATCGTATTGTTGACTTTCCGTATAGTATTGGCATAGTTTCTTATCTGTCTTATGAGCACTCTTACCGTCGCGAATATAGAATCCGAGCGGTTTGTTATTGTAGAACTTGCAGAGTCGAACGCGTCGCAGTTCGCGAGGCAGAATGTCCGCATCCACGATAGATGACACCTGACACACAACATATATCCCTTTTCGCATAGTTTCTTTTTCACGATGTTCTCTTTTTTATTATCATTTCTCACCCGTCTAAAGTCCTGGGGGTTGCTGATGCTTTTCTTGCGACGCCGTATTACAGACGCCGACACACCTGCGAGTGGACAGAATGCCATTAGGGAAAAAAGATGTTCTATATACCGTATCCGATCTGTTCCTCGAGTGCCTCTCCCTTGTTGCGGACAAGCACGCGAAGGAGTGGCTGGGAGGTGAGGGCGACTCGCAGGTTCTAAAGAGGGGATGGTGCAGCACTCTTCGGGACACATCAAGTGGGACTCTGTCGACTCACATCATCGTTGCTGAGCGGTAGAGTGTCTCCTCCTTTATTCGTGTATGCCAGAGTGGCGGTCGCCCGCTGTTCGTCTGTCAAGCAGTGCAGAGAGTCGATCAGACTTCTACAAGAAAACAAATACACAGATTCTACGGTTGTAACCCCAATGACATTTGAAAAACGAATAGGAATAGAAAATCTGGTACCTGAATTCCACGAGGGTAGGAGTCGGGTTGTTCTCTCCAATCTCGATCGAAATGCGGCGGAAATCCGCTCCGAACTGAGACTTGACAGGCACTCGCATTGACTGAAACACGCAGGAATGCACATCATACGAAACAGTTAATCCATCCATAGAAAATGAGCGTGCGGAGGGATATGGGATGGGCTGACCCCTGACCCAAAAATGAATGCCTAATTCTCGAGCGGCCGCGCGCGTAAATCCGCATTGTCCACCATGAAAGAGACGGGCACTCGATTATGCAAATTTCAAAGCATAGATTCTATATGCGTTAGCCAGAAACATACATATACATATGAGTATACGGAGTGCACATTAGAGGATTGGTGTCGCTACAAACAGAATAGTGACTATTAGAAGGTGCAGATGTGGAAGGAATAGAGGCCTATCATCTCTGATTCACTCATTCAGACCTCGGCATGAATCGAACGCATATGCAAAACCGCCCCACACATCGATCGATCGAATACAGCTGCCATTTTGCAAGCAAGGGCGAACGGGTAGACAATAATGCGCAAAAGAATGGAAGACAGCGTGTATCTAGGATGAGAATCTCACCGGAACGCTCTCCTTCTGCTGCTTTTTGTGTACGTCTTCTATTGATTTGTACGATTGAAGCAGACAATGCTGCGGGGACACGAAAGGACGACGATTCTGGTATGACATCTGAAAAAGTCTCAGTCCAGACGTGAAAAAAGAGAGAAAGGAGATACGGCTACTCGGCGTGAGTAATTATGATAGTGGAGGTCAACCTGCGGGCCATCTATGAATGCCTCAAGCGAGAACGCGCCATTTGCATACTGAGCGAGGGAGTGCGCGAGTGGAGAGAGACAGGAACGCACAGAGCAGGTGAGAGTGCGAGGCGAGGTGAGAGGGCGAGTGGGAATGAGTATATGTACGAAAGGCACTCGGGTCATGCCGACAAAAGAAATACGAGAACAGACAGAATGGTATACGATGAGAAAAAAGAAAAGGAACGTCGTGAGATTAAAGGTCCATCGCAAATGTGAATCATGATTTTCACACAACTAAAAACTTTGTTGGTGATTGTTTTATGTTGAGAATACTGTATGCATGTGAGTTCAAGAAGAAAGCGAATTGCGCATTCATGTGTATCCCATCATTTCATCTCTAACAAGTCGCAAGACTTGGATTCAAAAAGACATCATTTACCTGACATCATTCGTGCGAATAGAACAACTCCTCCCACACTTCAGCTCATTTTCAGTTCACACTTGTTCTCTGGGAATGTTCTCATGAATAACTCGGATACCGTTACAACTGTTCTCACTTACGCAGTTGTAACAAACACCTGTAAACTCAAAGTTCGTGTTCATGTGTCATTTTCGAATGCACACCGTATTTCTCATTTGCAATGCAATTCCAGCTCACACCTAGCTCAATATTCCCCGATTGCATGTGAGTGAATAATTCGGAAGTGTGTGCCTGGAGGTATGTGTATGCGCCCACCACCAGAATGACCGTATTTTATTTCACTTCTCAACTTGTTGGCAGTTTGGTGTATGTCTCCCCAGTGTCCTCACTTCATCTAACATCATACATTAATGGTCTCCCATCACATTCGCTCTGCCTGCACTTGTGCATAGTGCTGTGGGGTGCAGAGTGTGCAGAGTGTGTAATCGTATAGGCGACGGAGACGACTCATGCACACATCCCGCCACTCCCGCCACTTCACCGCTCCGCCAAAACAGCTGATATGTATTAATTGCAATTATGAATATTGATGAGTATGTCTAATCGTATGAGAGAGTGCGTCTATCTCGGAGGGTGCAGACCGTGAGACGCCTCTCTCAGACGCTCCCTCCAGACTATTATGTTTCTCGAGGTGTCGGTTACAGCACAAAAACGAGGCAAAGAAGTTCCTAGTCTATTTTAGTGCAGCCATTTCGGTCCGTATGTTCGATTAGTGATTCAGTCTCCTTGGATTCTCTCCACTCACTCTCTTACTATTGCTTGTCGTCATCAACCGAATATAGATTATTGCATAATTATTTGTTATTTAGCGCTCTTCTTTCAATAGCAAAATCTAATGGTGTAGAGAACATTAATCTGCAATAGTTTTATACTTTAAACGGGAATGTTGTATATTTTGTGTGCAAATGATAACGTGAGATTTTCCCCCTTTCGCAATATGCAATAACAACACATGAAAGGTGATAAGTGGATGTGTTTTTGTCTCTCCTTCGCTGTTCGCCTCCTCTCTTTCTTCGGGTGACAAGTGCGATCGGACCGATCTTTGATGATGAGTGGTGTAAACCACGCGACTCTCCTTTCACTTCTTTCATCCCAGTGTTCCAACCCACCTACTATTCCTCAACCAATATCCCTCTACTGATTCTAACCACCTGTAAACACCCTACCAGTTACTTGAATGCGATCCGTCTGCACGTTTGCTTCCCCGGTCATTTCTCCTCTCTTTATTGCTCGTTAAATTTATATGTTCGAGACAAGGAGAGTTATACGTTTGCATGTTATGTGCTGTCCTTCCGTTTCATAGCACTGACTGTTCTCCTCGTAATGACTGCTCACTTATCACTCTTCAACTAAACGGCGACAGTTTCCTATAGTGCCTCAAAGCATCACACATCACTACGTTTCCCGCGAGGTTTCCATGAACTTTGAAAGCGTGTGCATTATCTTTCCTCATTCTTTGCTAGAAAAATAGAAACGTGGATGATTCTAGAACCTCTTGATCATCCTTAGTGAATCATAGTGCTTTCGCTTCTCTATAAATCAGTGTGTGCCGATGATCCCGTTTGTGTGTCGCTCACCTCCTCCCATCCTCGCTTTCCTCTTCCACTCTCCCTCTGCCCCTCTGTCTGCCCCCTCCCCGATCTGCTCAGTCTCTCTCGCTCTGACGCAGATTGGGAGATGAATGTGTGTGAGTGGGAGAAGAAGGTCTGCGATCTGCCCATCGCCTCTCACTTGCAGCTGCACACGCTATTTGTATCCCGTTCTTGCACGTCTTACAATCGTACCTCGTCAGCTTTCCCCCCTCTCTCCCCCTCCCTTGTTCTCTCATCGTAATCTGATCGTGTTCATTGCCTGGATTGCTCTTTGGCTGCGCGGGGGCAGGCTGCCTTCCGGGTGCCCTCAATCGGGGTGGCATTCGGTTTCCCTTCCTCTTCCCCTCCCTTGTACCATGTGCTCCCATGTCATTCTGCTCCTCTAATCCTCATTGCTGCCTGTGTAATCCCTACGCCCGGTCCGATTGCCTCGTGGGGTCACCTCGCGCGTCTTCCATTCCCCCTTCTTCCGCCTTTCCCTCCTCCCCCACCCTCTATATGCAAATGTGTCTAGTGTGCTTCTTCTAATGCCAGGAGGTGCCATCTCTCGCCTCGCTCTCACATATGGCGACCGCTCACATCTGTTTCGTTTCGTGGCGCAAAGAAATCGGGAATTAGTGTGCGAGCGAGTGTATTTTTTTAGTTCCCGGATGATTCCCGATGTATCCCTTTTCTCTAATCCCTACTACGTGGTGTTTACATTTTATCCCATACATGTCTTCCCTGTCTGAATCATCCGGAAATCGGGTGGGTTGTAGTAGTCTTCACACTCACACGCTCACCGTAACGTTTTCATTGCTGCAAGTTTTCCGTACGGCTACGGTTTTCCTTTTCCTCTTCTCAATCCACCGACTGCATCACAATCCATCCTTTATCCGGCTAATGTAGAGTAATCCAAGACAATGAAATCTAAAATCTCTAAAGCGGATCTGTCAATCCTGTCTGTTTATTAGAACGGGAGTAAATAAGAGACAGTTGATAAGTGTCGCAATACATCAGATCATGTCGCTTGTGAATGTAAAGTGTAGTCTGAATTATCCCATTCCACGTATATGGTCTTCTTCTTCCGGGGATCTCCTGCTCTCCTTCATCTCACTGTGTCCACTCCCTCTCTAATTGCTACCCTCGCCACCACACACTGTTTCTTCTGATGGATGGCTGATCGTTTCCTCCGCGAAACATACCTCGCGAAACAGACGAAACATGCATACGTTCCACATACCTGTTGTTATTGTTAATTTCTGACCATGTGTATAATTGCTGTGCGCGGTTCTTCTTCTTTTCTGCTCGCAGTGTGGTGATGTCTTTCTTTCAGCCGTGTTCTCATGCCTCGCCGATGCTTCTCTACATAACTATCGCGATTCTCTTCGCCTATACCATTCTCCTCATCGCATTCTTCATGGGATGGTGCACACTGATCCCTACTAGGTTTGTATGTTGGATTTTGACAGTTGAAACTTACCGTTTTCTTCTAGGTGCCATCCTCGCAAGGAAATCCCGTTCAGTTCGGTGCGATCTCCTCGCAGAAACACAAAGTTCGTCGAAATAGATTCTGTCTCGTCAAGGTGAGACTATCTCCACTCACTCCTGTTAGTTCATTTGCTGCCTGTCTTCTACCCTGTCGTTTGCAGTACATCGCTGGATCAGCTGCCGCACATCTACTGGAAGGACAAGAAGAGGGAGGAGCGGGAGCGCAAGTGGGAACGCTCGCGAGCCAAGCACAAGAAACACTCGATGCCCACGCCCGCGTCCCTCAATGACTATCTCCATCCCAAGTACTCCCTCCCGCCAGTCAGCATCGACATCGTCACTAGAAAGGTACGTCAATCACAAACCACCAAAGCATTTGTTTTCTCGTTTGTTTATAGTATAATTGGGCGTTCACGTAGACATTACATTTTTACATGGTATTCTTATGTCTCCACTTGATTGGACAGTTTTTCTAATGTCTGTTCTTATGTCTATTTTCCTTGAGCCGAACATAGCCCGGGTCTTGTTTGAACACGCGGATTGTGGGATCAGCCCCTCACTCGGCGATCAAACAGCGCGTGAAGCATTTCAATTACTTTTTTGCTCATATATGCACTTTCGAACTCGTTTTTTCGAGATTCTAATTACATTGTTTCAGTGGGAGTTCGAGCGTCTGCTGCGTACGCCGGGAAGACATCGTTCCGAGTCGATGGGAGACCCTCCACTTCCCTTCCTCGCATCCTCACCACACGATGTGCCCACTATCATCGTCCAGCAAGCCTAGATAGAACGTCCCCCAGCACTCAATCATAGCGGGTATCCATATTCAGTTATATTATGCTACTATATCCGGTGTAAGCTCACTGACACATGCGGTATTTGTAAATATTGTGATGACGGCAATAATAAGATGATCCGGGATCAAATATAAATCTGTTTTGAAGATGCTGTGAGTTAGTGTTCGTGTTCTCTCGTTTTTCTGGGAGAAATGCTGCGATCACGATGGTCGTATTAGGGAATGGTTCACGTAGTGTTTGCACTAAACTCAAAAGGAGCTTGGGGAGCTTGAGATGAGACACAAAGAGGACAGTGAGAGTTTGCGCGGCGACTCGCTCTCACTCGATCACTCACTGTCTTCTCTACACACCATGCTGCTCCTTCTCCTTCTCCCTCTCGCTGCTGCTAACATTGTCACTCCGGGAGAACAGGTAATCTATTCCAATTCTTTTTTAAACAGACCTAGTACACGAACTAGTTCCAAAAACAGATGCATGTCAAAATGGCACGTTGTTGGTGGTAGGGAAGATAGTTCATGTTATCATGTCCTTTGGTGTTCTTTGTGTGAATGATCGGTATACGTAGAAGGCGGATTGGAGAGACAAGCACACAGTAACTCACTCCACTCACTCTCCACTCTCACTCACTGCCGAGAGTGAAAGAACGTGACGCGAATGGAAAGAAGAGTGTACTCGCACTCGTCTTCTCAAAACAACGCGCGCTCCTCCATTTGACTGATATGTTTGTGGCTAGTGTCTGCCACTCTCGCATTCGCCCGCTCTCTCGCCTCGCTCTCGCCAATTCCCCACTGGTCCCGGTACATGCGACTGCCCTTCCTATATAACATCCGCTTCCACCATCCTCCATTATCCCCCCTTGTGTTATTTTGGTTATTTTCTCCTTCTCCTCTCCACTTCTCGCATGTAGCTTGTTCGTATGTCGGTGTGTTTGAAAGAGTGTGTGTGTGTGTGTGTGTGTGTGTTGAAAGGCGTAGCCCGATTGCCGTTTTCCGCCCGCCCTCCCCTCTTGCCCACTCCCTGTTTTCGTCCTCATCTGCTATCTCCCCATCTCCTGTCCCTCCCTCCACCCTCTCCGAATCCTCTTTTTTGTTCCGTGAATAATGTGCTGTGTGGTGGCGGCTGTGAATTCGCGCATGCGGAGTGGATTCAACCCGACCCTCCCATTCTCTGCCTTCGTCTCCTCCTCCTCCTCCTCTCCCACACCCTCACATCTTCACGCTTCGCCTGCAAATGCAGCGTCTCGCCTTTCACATCCTCTTTGTTCCTTTATAAGGAGTGCCTCTCACTGACCCCTTCCATTCCACTCATTCCAGCTCCTGTCCATGTCCTACCAGACTCCTTTTGGTGTGCCTATGGGCGTCTCTCGTGGCTGTCCCATGTCTCCACTCGCCACCTTCCTCTCACAGGACCAGCAGGTGAGAATACGCGGTGAACACCCTCGAAATACACTCTCATGTCTGCCACGAGGTTATTGGTCGCTTTCGAAAATTGCCCCTGCGTGCGCCTCTTGAGCATTTGATGTTTGACATTGTGTATGTGTATTGTGTGAGGAGGGGGAATAGCTGGTGTGTTTCAGGAGACGCTGCATGTGTTGGTGACTGAGGCGAGGAATAACGGCGCCGATGAGCCTACTGTCAAGAAACACATGAACAGGTGAGCAAAGAACAATACTTTCTCCGTCTACAGAGACAACTGGCAGAGTGTTACACCTGCATTGCAGCTATCTGAAGGAGGTGCTTCCGTCTGACCGATTCGTGCAGTTCCAACAGGCAAACGATCAATTCGAGGCACAGAGGAGGGGAAAACGGGAAGGTGAGGAACACATTTGTCAGCTCGTCTCACTCAGTTTGATTCCCATTTTTGTTTCAGTGGAAAAGCCGGAGCCGCGACTCGTCTTCTCCCTCGCTGACCACTACGCCGACGCAGCCGACGACTTCGACAAGTACTTCAACGACGTGGCCATCAAGCGGCTGCGGATTCTGAAGGACCTCGAGGAGCAGACAGCCAACTGAGGGAATGCGTAGGTATAGCATGCGCTCATAGGTGGAATGCACCCTTCTTCGTAGCTGTGCACTTTAATAATACCCTTTCTATCCGCTGTGTGGCAACTTTACAACGTTCCGGTTCGATTGCTTGTATTATACATTGTATCACTATCTTTATCACCCGTGGTCTTCTTCTCCTTTCTTCTCTCAGCAGTTCACCCTCCAGAACTTTGTTGTTTGATGTTTTGACTCACATATTCAGCTTCTCTGCTAGTCACCACTCACCACCTTCCACTGTATATATTCCGAGAGTCGAGGCATCACTAATAAACTACTACGCTTCTAGCCCTCGCTGTTTGGAGACAACGTGAACTTGGATCCACAATTCGAAACAGACAAAGAAACAGCGGCGAGCCGACAGAAATCCAGTAATCCATTAGTTCAAAGACAAACTGCGATTCGGGGGCAACGAAATTCAATCGGGGCTTCGAAATTCGAGAGCGAACACACAAATAACCCAATTATGGGGGTGGAATTCGCATGTTTTCCGATACTTGTGAGCCGTCGGCTCAGCTTTTCTACTTCCTACTGCGGAGAAAGAGTGAAAGACTTTTGAATAGTTTAAAATAGAATCACATGCTCCCACCTACACCCGACATCCAGTGCCATTCATCATTGCTAGCGAAACCCAAAAATATCCGCATGAAATAGAACGCACGGGGGTGACGTTCGAATGGAAACCTCTGGAGACAAGGATGGGAGAGTGACCCCGGATCAAACACCTCACTGCACACTGTCGGTAACAATCATTCATAACAAAATAAAACATAGACAAACTGATATTCACAGAAAATACATTTGAGGGAGATCTCAAAACAGGAATTCGAGGTAGTGAGCAAAGATTATGGGAGACCCATCGTAAAAGAGAGAAAACAATTGCAACTAAGTGAAAATCGAAACTAAACTCATAAAGCAAACAATTGTGAGGATCAGAGGAAGGCCATCCATCCCTGGAAAATGCTCGCCAGGTTGCCCGTGTTGGTCGCTTCGTAAAGCAGACGACGCACCTAGAGAGAGACATGCATCACGCCGTCGCACGCCTTGCCTACCTGTGTGGCCTCTGTCTGCGCAGTCCTTGACGCGTCCCTGCCAGACAGCTTGTCCCGCAGTCGACTCATCGCATTCCGAGACATCAGAGACGGACTGCCCTGCAACACAACACACAACATGTCCTCCCCACCACCAGCACACATACCTCATCCGCGTTGTTGTCGGCGTCAACGTAGTTGCTCATCCTCTGGTGGAGCAGCAGACTGGCCACTCCGAGCAGCACCTGCTGGTTCTCTCGCAGTCTCTTCATCGTCTCGGTCGCGATCGCGGCGAGCTTTCCGTGCACCCCATCTGCAAGGATTGGGTCGACGAGATCCCTCGTCATCCGGAACGGCACTCTCTCCGGCACTGGCAGCACTCGACGACTGTGCTCCAGGATCATGCCTGCAAACAGCACACATCACACTAGATACAAACGTTCAAAATGTGTTTCGAAAAATAATTCATAGCGTAAAGTCGATGAAGCGTGCAACAATGTGTTGCAAATTCGAGAGTGAGAGTGAAGTGTGGCTAATAGGTTATTCATTGTTGGAATATTCGAATTCAAATTTGATTGTAATATTTCATAGAACAATGGATTTCATTTCCGAATTTGCTCTTCTTGCAATTACATTTCACGTATACGGACGCTTCAGAGAAATCACTAGTCGTTTGGAGGCTGCAAGAACATCGTTATCTGCATATGTCATTATCTTGTATATGAACACTTTAGAAATTTACCACCACTTTTTGTGTGTTTCTCAATTTGTCAGGTGTTCAATGTTCCTAATGACGGGACAAACTAATGATTTCTTTTATACTTTACCTTGCACTTAGAAATACGTAAGTTCAGTGACGCAGTGATGTCTCACTCCCTGTGTCTTCATGATCCTCCCATAACATGTTAACATGTTTATGCCACTCACGATTGACCATGTTTAATCAAGAAAACATGTTTTTTTGGCCAAACAGCAGATTCGGGCCAAACTGCTTGTGAAACAGCTGTGACATTCGTTCACAGTGACCGATGACTGCTCACTCGTCTTCTCTTTGCCCCATCCCACCAAACATGGCCTCGCCTACAAGGAGCAGTCCAGTATTCGTTAGCGAGAAAACTACCTCCTAAAAGGGTCATGTACCGAGATCGATGTGTACGAATCGGGCAGTATCAGGTTCGAAGAGGATGTTGCTGGCGTGTCGATCGCCCAGACCCACCGCGTAGCCAACTGTCATAGTAAGAATCTCTCTCTCTCTCTCTCTCTCTCTCTCTCTCTTTCTTTCTCTTTCTCTTTCTCTCACACCAACCCCCCAATACGGATTACGATTTGAGATAAATATGTTCAACCAAATCTCTCTCTCTCTCCCTCCCTCCCTACCAATGCTCCACTCTGCCAGACTCCTCCGGTAGTTCTCCAGCTTCTCCGCATACTCTCCCACACTCGGATAGCGCTGGTAGAAGAAGTGCCTGCAACCAACATGTTTTGCTATTTACTATACAAAAAACTAATAAGTAAGTTTCATTTGAATGGCCGGGGGCGCGGCTCAGTGGATAGAGCGTTCGTCTCTCAATCTCACGGTCGCTGGTTCGATCCCTCTCGGAGTCAACCATTCTTGCGAAATTCACCAAGCCCCTGTGGTGTGGCAATCCACTCTCATGGTAGCCAGAAGGCGTCACAGCACCATCTACGGACTCAAGAACGGAATTCAAGACGTCCGACGCCACCCAACCCAACTACCTCTGCTGACGTCGTCGTAATCCAAGAACCCTATCTTGTTCTCGACTAGGAGGACCCCGGATTCAACCGGCTAAACAAAAAAAATAGAACACATATATTTCAAAGCCCCTGGCGTTCACTTCCCCTCCCCACCTGAACACTGGTTGCAGTCTCTCGCAGATGCTTTTGAACACCTCTGCCTGGTTTCGATTCTCGCGGTTCGCCTCACCCATCTCCTGAAATAACACGCTAATATGATAACAATATAGTAATAAGACATTCGCGCCTAATTCACATTTCATTTTTGTCATATACTGAAATGAAGCGGTTAGAAAAAGTGATCATGAAATCATAAAGACCTTCATTCCCTGCAGAGCTGTGATGTCCATGGGGCGCATCTGGCGGTGCAGTCCGCTCACCCGATCCGAGCCACACAGAATGTCCTCTCAAACAGATACATTATCCGCGTTCCCCACTTTACAGTACAGAACCCATGAATTCACTCCACACCAAACACTATCCAAAAAAGGCATTCGCTACAAAAATTACACAACCCGTGTACTGACTGAGACTCTGCGTGTCGCTGCACCACTCGATGATGCCGCTGGCGTCTGTCTTCTCCATGCCGAGGGGAACGACGACGTAGGTGCGCAGAGGGCGGCGCGTCCTGCCCCCACTGCCAGATGTGAGCACCGTGTTCACCTGCAACACCCCCGTGTCTCCCCCTTCCTCCCTCCGCCCTCCACCCACCAGAGTGAACATCTGCTGCACCAGTGCATCTTGCCGCACATCCTCCGTCTTCCAGATCAGACGACGCTTCACTCCATCCGAACCCAGAACCACCAACACCTAGGGGGAAACGCATTAGAAAACAAAACCAGAAAAAAAACACGTACCTTTGGCTTGCTGAGTCCATCCGCCTGCTTCACCTGTGGAGATACCTTGGACCAGCAGACAACACCCTCCAGAGAGTAGTCGCCAGGTGAAGGTATCTATATTGATTACTCACTGTAATCAAACTGTCACAATACTTACCGGGAGCTCGACCGTGGGAAGAGGCAGGTCGCGGAGGTCCTGTCTCTTCATCAGGGGGTAGGTGGACAGAATATGGTGGACAACTAAAATGACCATTACACAAAAAATATTAACGAAATACGAACCTCGCTGTTCCCTGCCTTCTCCGATCTTCTCGACGCGGAACACAGCGCGATCGTTCATGTCGACTGTGGCAAAGGGCAGGTAGACGGTGCGATACACGTCCATCATCAGCTGCACTATCTTCTCGTGCTTGGCCTTGTCGTACTTGGCCACACCCGAAACCCTGATCGCCCCTTTCACCACACGCATCAGATTCTCGCGGTGCTTCTGAAGATACATTCAAAACCATTGCTACGTTTCACCTTCACTCACCGGATTCCTATCATACAGCAGCAGACACGGCAGCACGTGGTAGGGAAAGTCGCACACCAGCTTGATCATCATCTGAAACGGAGACAATCATAGCCTGCCTACTCGTCACAATGCAAACAAGAGACAATACACCCACGGTCTGCAAATGTGTGGATAGAAGACTGCTGGAGAAGAGCTGGGAGGTGATGTGCGAGGCAGCCGAGAGCCAGATGCTAGTCGGCATTCTCCTCGTGTGAGCCTGCAATTTATACATTGAAACTATCCTTCCCCTCTCCTTTCCTCACCCTCAGTTCATCAGCCACCAGGCCATTGTGGTCGTATCGGAAGAGAATGGCGAGCAGAGGGAACAGCACCTGAACATATCATCTTTCTCATCTCCTCCTCTCTCCCCCACCTCAGTGGCCTGTTGTGGTCCGGCGCAGACGGTGAGCGCCCGTAGCCCGGTCTCCACTGTCATCACAGCACACTCGGACAGTCGCTTCTCCGTTCTCTCAATGTCACCCTTCTCACACCGCAACTCGGCCATCGTTCGATGTCGAACCGTCGCGTCCATCCTGAAATGTCTTCCATGCTCTCATCTCCTCTCTCTCCACTCACGTCATCGACTTGGCCTCCATCTTCTTCTTGTACGTGGCCACAGCCTCCTTCTTGGTCGCAAAGTCGCTCGACTTACTGGAATCATACAAAGTAATATAACCTATGACATATGACAGATTCGCGTACCAGTATGCCTCGAGTTCTCCGAGCTGTCGACTGGCGAGTTGGAAGAGAGCCACTAGCACACGCCACTCAAACAAAAGAGAAGTCAACAAGTCTCGAGTCAGGTGTGGTCTCGACACGCAGCTCGGCGCTCACTTGTTGCTGTGGTGAGGACGCGCCTCCGCCGGGAGATTCGTGGCTGGCGGCCTGCTTGAGGGAGTGGATGGCCGCGTCCACATCCACTATGTGCCTGTCCTGCAGGTGAGCCAGCACCAGCAACGCCTCCGAACCAGCGTCCGCATCCTCACAACTGAACACGCACCCTTAGTCTTCTACTCTCTCTCTCTCTCTCTCTCTCTCTCTCTCTCTCTCTCTCTCTCTCTTCCCGCACCTTCCGGCCAATTGTCGCAGTTTCTGTTCAGCGAGTGCGTGCTCTCCACTCTTGACGAGAAGGGAGCATTGGAGAACCCGTGTTTTCTGCGCAGCCACACCTCCGTCCGCCAGAGATTCGCACTTCGACAGCCACTCATTCAATACACCCACAGCTGGCTGGAAGCACACACACAATGTAACGCGAAACACACTGCGGCCGAGAGATATCGCCGCGCCCGCGATAGCCGCCCAGCGCCTCATTGGCTCAGTGGCAGAGCGTCTGTCTAGTAAACAGAAGGTCGCTGGTTCGATTCCAGCATGAGGCACCAAATTTTGCACTCACCCGGAGAGCCCTGCACTCGACAAGTGACGCCACGTGTGCGTCGACGATAGCATGCTGTTTTCGAAAAAGTTGAGGTAGGTCGAACGTGGTCTGCTGCCTGAAAATATCTTTATCGATCTGGCAACAGGCGATTGCACTTTGCACACCTGGCTTGCGCATCGACGTTAGCCCTGTGAACGAGTGAGAATCCGAGGCTGCTCCTGGCTGCGAGCTTCCTCTCCAGCACCAGCCCGTCTTCTGTCCACTCGGGCATCTCCAGCAGTCTGTCCAGCCTGTCCGAGTCACTCAGTCGCAGCTCCGTCCACTGGCTCAGCTCGCACGCACGCGGCAGCTCCACTTCATCCAACACACCACCACGAGACAGGTGACACCTACACATACATATAAACCATACTCGTTTAGCTGTATTGTTACCCGATCTGCTGTGCGATCCTCTTCCTGGCGTCTCCTCCCATGAGCGAGTGTGCGCCGATCACTGTGAAGAGACACGCGTCGACAGAGTCCAGGCTGCAATACCCTCCATCCCTCTCCCTCCCACTTCCCTGCCCCACCTCTTGGCGGGTGCTTTCCTGTCCCACTGCCGCAGTCTCCACGCGTCCCTCCACTCTGCCTTGGGGTGTCCGTCGTGTCCCGAGAAGTGGACGGCCTTGTATCCGGTCTCGCTGTCGGCGGCGACGGTACTCGCCACGGCGTTCCAGTCCCTATCAGCTATGGCTCGAAGGAGGGAGGCGGCGGGAGTGGCCTGTTGTTCGAGTGGCAGAGCATCCACTCCACTCCTCTCCCCACTCTCACACAGCCAGTCCAGACGGGCACACATCAACTCCCGCCGAAGCGCACACGCCTCGAACAGCCACAGCGATCGAGACGGCGAGATGCACCTCAACATTCATAGTTTATATTATACATACAAAGTAATGTAACTAAACACTGAATGTTGAAAATATCACTCCAACTCGACTCACGACTGTAGCATGATGTCGAGGAAGACACCGGCCTCCTTGATGAGACCGGCAGAAGAGAGTTGCTGTACAATAACAGGACCGCACTCCAGTCCTGCTCCTTCACTCCAATTTCTCATCGCCATGTCCAGACGAGAGAGACCGATCGCATTCATCACCTCCGCAACACACAAAGCACACGCGCGGTGCTCGTCCACATCTAAAAAATGTTAAATATATTTCCGAAAAACCTTCTACTGTTTCGGTCAACATACAGACGATGCCTATAGCGATTGGAATTGTCACATAAACAGCAAAAAGTACTGTCATCCGCAGGATTCGAACCTGCGCCCTCCGAAGAGGACTGCGACCTGAACGCAGCGCCTTAGACCACTCGGCCAGAATGACACATGAGCGCGTACCATTGGTATCACTGAGCAGTCGGGCGCATCTCTCCAGCACTGCGCCGATGAGATCGTTCTTCGTAGCAGTGATCCACCTCACAACGAACGGTAGCAAGAGACGACACAACTCGGGCTTAACACAACACGTGAACCATACAGAAAGCAACTAAGGAACTCTACCGAATGGAGTGCATAGAGGGCGATCTCTTGAGGATAGAGTTGCCAGGCGGACACATCTAGAGCATTGTCGCGCACAGCATCCGAGATGAGCCATGTGAGGAGAGACACGGATGAGGAGATACTCGCGTCCGCCTACAAACATACATCCCGCGCATGCACAATGATCTCACCTCTCGCAACGCGTCCTCTACTTCCTGAGAGTCAGTGTCGATGGGCTTGAGGAACCTCGGTCCGTGCTCATCGCCCGCGTCACTCGAGATGACAGCCAGACAGAAGCCCACGTCCCTCTCACCCCAATCACTACAACACACTACGCATCACATACTCCATATCATTCCCACTCACCCAGCATCACTCAGCCTTCCGTACACCCAGTACCGCACACGGCCCCATTCGAGTAGGCGGGGCAATAGGGGGCGGGGCCAGCGAGAAAGGGAGCGAGCCATCATTGGACGGGAAGCGGGACAGGCGGCCCACACGCAATGCAACCTCTGCAGGTGGCCCTCGGTGATGAGAGATGGATTGGCGTCGAGGAGAGAATCGAAGTGAGTCCAGATACCACGCAGATAGTAGAGATCAGACACCTGCAAGCAGAATCCCTTCGATACGCAGACACAAAAAAATGTGTACGTACATGTTCCTGTAGCATGTCAGTGGAGAACTTGTTAGCAGCAGCTATGGCGACTTCATGTGCCTTCTTCTCCTGGGTGTTCATCCAGTCATCTGATGGTAGGAGAGGAGACAACGCCTACAATGTATAGTACTAGAACCCTCCTCCTTATCTCAGTACACTCACCTGCCAGATTCGCAGTCCTGTGTTCATAGAGGCCAATTCCGGCCACTTCTCCTCCACATCCTCCCACGCACTCCTCAGCGCCTCCAGACAAGCCACACTCGCACCCCTGCAATCAAACAATAAAAATAATCAATACTCTGCTCACCTCTGTACAGCCTTCTGAACAACATCCACGGCGGATGTGCAGACGACCAGCATGAATGGGAAGGAGGCATCGTTCGGGAACTCTTCTGCAATACACCACTTCATCGCT
Organism: Rhabditoides inermis; assembly: GCA_963966185.1. Taxonomy (NCBI): domain Eukaryota; kingdom Metazoa; phylum Nematoda; class Chromadorea; order Rhabditida; family Rhabditidae; genus Rhabditoides; species Rhabditoides inermis. The sequence continues at coordinate 354,979 of CAWZYM010000389.1, read as the reverse complement.
ACCATTGGTTCTTCACTCTCACCAGGCCTGCTGTCGCATATGGAGGCGAGTGTGGCGAGGAGTCGGTGTTCGAGGTGTAGGTGGGAGAAGACGGCGGGTTGGCGGCGCAGCTCAGTCAGTAGCACATGGGGACGCTGCATGTACTCCTCGAACACTGCCTCACCCATCTCCGCCCATCGACTCGCATCCATTCGGAATAGAAACTGCATATCCGGCTCTCCCTGACTGCTCTCTTCTCGAACACACCTAGAATACTCTATGAACCATGAACCACAAACTATTACCTACCTATGTCGCACACCCTTCTCCGACAGATACGCAGCGTGGAACTCGACATGCTTCTGGAAGCGAGGCACACACGTAAGACACGCCTGAAATACATATGTACGCAAATGTCAACGAAGACGAGGTCTCATGCTATATGTAGATAAAAATGCGCTTCCGGATGAATATTTGATTGATTTGATGCAGATGTATATTCAAAAAGAGCTATATTGTCACGCACCTCGACAGCTTCGTCGCCGGTTCGCAAAACGGCCAGGATGGCTTTCGGGTGCATTCTCCACGCGTCTCCACTCGATTCGAGGAGGGCGGAGAGGAGAGCGGGGATGGGGAGGGGATCGAAGGAGGAGGCGTTAAGACACCCGCCCAGCAGACAGAGCAGCTGCTGAGAGGAGAGCGAGGAGAGACGCTCCGCGCCGGCCATCACACACGGAGACGCGTGAGGCCGCACCGCGTCAAACAGATCGCACAACTGAAGCGCAATGTGAGCGTGATCTCCTTTGGCGACACCCACCATTCCGTTGGCGCACACAATCTCGGCCCACTGTCGCCAGTACACAGTCACCCTGTCCACGTCATCCTCGTTATCCGGGTCGTTCTCGATCAGAAGCCTCAAACATGAACATAGAGAGAGATAGAGCTAGAGATGTGACCAACCTGCACGTCTCGATAGCGGTCGCCTTCTCCTTGTCCGCACACATGTGCATATAGTCCTTTGTGAGAATGAGTGCATCCATCGTGTTCTCCAGCTGTCGCAGTGTGTGGCACAGCAGTCTGCCCACATCGAGTGGGAACGAGGCGGGCAGGGGATGGGAAGAGCGCGCGGCCCACAGACGCCCACACTCGGACAGCACACCGCCTTCACCCACCGCCGTCGTCAGCTCCACAGTACAGGCGGAATCGATGGAGATGAGTCGGGCGAAGAGACGCGAGTCGCGCGCCGCCAGCTCCTCGATCACCTCCACCACATTGCTGTCGAGTCGCATCGGCCACTCGCCCACGTGCAGCCACTCCCCCATTCCATTCGGATGACGGCGAGCCATCCGAGACACGCACGAACACACGTCAATCAACTGAAACGGGCGGACGATGACATGGAAGAGAACGCGTGCCTACCACATCTGCTTCTCCCCGTATATCGAGCGCGGTCTGTCTGTCGAGTGTATCGAGCGCCCATGCCACCGCGTTCGCCATACGCCATGCCGACAGAGACGACTGAGGCTCGTGCACTGAAATTGTTTCCGATATAATATAATTGTTTTGAAAAAAAAACACTCACCACTCTCGAGCACCTTGCGACATTCCTCCAATACGTGCAGCACCATCTCATCGATCACGACGCACTCGTCGTCTACAATCAATCGATACATCGAATAGAGATATCATACAATGTACCTTTCCCTCCGACTCGTCTCCATTGACATAGCTGTGCGATTGGGTGCGCAACTTCGACGAGATGAGCGGAGAGGAGCGCAGACACGAGCTGTCTTCGCAATCTTAAAACATATTCGAAATCGTGTATTATGAGAATGCGCACCCACCTCCACACACTCGCCTTGCCTCCACTGTCGGCTCGACCTTCCTCTGGTTTGATCTGAGTGAGAAGACCAGTGGAGTTGAGACTGGAGCTGGACGACGGACGCGCGCACTCCTCCTTCTTCAAATAAGCGGCCTCGTCAAAGTCGAGATGGGCGAGAAGAGAGGCGACACGCACGAACGAAGCTCCCACGATCTTGTGGGAGACGAGCCATAGAGTGAGAGTGGAGGCGAGCGAGCGGGAGGAGTGCGAGAGGGCGTCGGATTTGATGAGCGCCTCTGCCACGCGGACAGTGCCCTCACACATCTCCTCTCCAGTACACCACTCCCACATCGAATCCATCATCCGAGGCTGCAACATACTACATTACGAGAAAGAAATGTACTGCATCAATACCTCAATCACGGCCTGGCCACTGCTGTTGATTTCGATGAGACTCGCGAGTACCGAGCAGAACACACCCCGAATGTCACTGAAGGAAAACAAGATATCCAGAAGCTAAAAAAAAAGGTTCACCCTGTGCACTCGATTCGCTGCAGCCATACTCGATTGGCGAGCGGTGCGAGAATGTGGGTGGGAATGGAACCGGGCCACTTGCACAGCAACTGCTCGATGATGAGGAGCTGAACATGGACGTGTACACTTTTCGCGCCTCTTCTCCACACTCTCACTCACCGCAGTGGTTCGCATGCCGGGTGTGATGCGCGGTTCCGAGCACCAGCGGGACCAGTCACACTCCGACAGACACTCAACAAAATACAATAAAAAAACAATAATTATCACGAGATAAACAGTGAATAGTAGGAATACCTCAATGACCGGCATGTCCTTGCTGCGTTTGGGCGTTGGTTCGTGTTCGGCCTGCGGTCCGCACGCATCTGCCCACACGAGGCGAGCGACGCGGGCGCAATCCGAGGAGGAGGGCAGCCAGTGGGAGGGGGAAGACCTGGACAAGGGATGGACAGACAGGCAGGACACGACACACCTGTCCTTGGTGATCTCCTTGGCTAGACTCGTCATGCACGTTGACAGAGCACCGCGGGCAGTCGACGCCTGACATATAGTACACATTTATATGACATTTTTGTATCGACATAATTATAGCATATCGTACAGTGTAAACCGAAACGTGCCTGGTGTGAGTTGAGAGGGAGTGCGGGGTGGGAGTCTCCGGTGGCGAGTCGCAGCCACGAGTCAACGAGAGGCCAGGAGGCAGTCTGCAAGCAGTCCAACCGCTTGTCTTCCACCCATCACCCACCACACACTCGCTCTTCCGCTCCGACTCGAAGGTGCAGTTGTGTGTGAGCTGTAGCTGCTCGATGACTGCGTGCAGTCTCTGCGCGAGTCGCACCCTCTCCGATCCACCCCACACATCACACACTGCTTGCATCGCGTGCAGCAGCCAAGCCGTGTATCCAGACCGCACAGCGTACCTCAACAACATCAGTCAAAACTAAACGAAACTAAAAACACTGACCGAAGTTCTAGCTGATTCCACATGCGACAGGCGGAGTCGAACAATTCGTCGATGAAAGCGTGCGGAGACGCGGCAAAGTTGGTCTGGTCCACACTCCTGTACAATTGATGTAACAAAAGCGAAAAATGGCTTACCGGGCGATTTCTTTGACGACATCAGTGATGTGTTCGAGGAGACGCGAGTTGCGCGCCTTTGCCGCTGAGTACAGCCACGACCAAGCACTTCGCCACACGTCTACAATGACTTGGTAAGAATAAACGAATAGACTTACTTGAAAGTTGTGAGTGGTCCATGGCCGCAATCTGGCAGAGTCTAAAGTAACGTGCACAATGACCGGCGATCGACTGCTGGATCACATCCTGCCGCATAATCAATTAGTACATACATAAATACAACAACAATCGCCTCACCTCGTCTTTGAACGAACACTGGATGAACGCATTTATGTAACTGAGAATTGTTGGGTTGTTCTCAGCCACACTTTCTGAACAAATTCAGCATTAGTTAATATTATCTTACTAAAAACCGTGAAACACGTTTGATTTTTACGGTGGAAAACATTGAATATCGCGCATACCTCTCTGCAGAGCGAGGTCGACAACGAGGGCCGCACTCTCGAAGGAGAGGATCTTTATCACCTGGCCCTTCTCAGCCTTCTTCGTGTTCTCCTCGCACTCCTGTGATATTTTCGAAACTCGATTAAAAACAACAACAAGAAAGCGCTTACGTCCTTGGCGAGGGCGACGACCTGGTCGAGGAGGTCATTTGCAGAGAGGACGTCGTCCGAGTGACCATTCATCACGTAGCCAGCGTACGTCAACAGCAGCGAGTGCACCATCTTTTTCTTGTTCTAAACAAGCATGTCAACACAAGGAACGACGAATATCGCTACTCACATCCTTCTCGGTGACCTTCAGTTTGGTCTGCGGCCGCAACAAATCAGTGAGTTGTGCCCGGAGCTTGTCCACTCCTAAAACAATATTTTATATGATTTTACACCTCTGTTTTATGACAAAAAGTGATAATCGAAAATATAAAAAAAAAACAAAGGGAAACGTATGACATCAGAACCAGTATCGTACCTCGCCTACAAGCGGCATCTTGCTGTAGTTGGCTCATCGCCTCACATCAACCTGAAATATTTGAAATGTAATCATCTTCATATCATGCAGAATATCAGAACAAGAAAATGAAAAGTAAAAAAAAAGAAAGAAATTTTCCCGCCAAGAACAAGGTCGCTCTAGTTACAACCATTTTGAATTGTTTCGCTCCGACAGAAAAAGCGCGAAGCTTTTATTTTTGTTTTCTACCGTAGTTCTGCAAGATAATGAATCGCGTAAAGGGACATAGATATAAACACTGGCGACTAAAAAACCAAATCGTGACGCCACCGCACAGTGCGGGAATGAAGTTTTTAGGTGTTTCTTTTTCATGAAATTGTTTGAAATGGTTATAGAATCAATCTTTAGCTACTACAAGACATGTCTGATTTGAAATATCTGAATTTTGAACAATTTGAAAATTTTATGAAATTTTCAAATTGTATAAAATTGAATTTGAAGTTGTCAATCATACTTCTTTATCATTAGAACATGATGAAAAGTGCTTAGAGTCGAAAAATAATAATTCAGAAAGACGTAGTAAGCAAAAGTATATAAACTAGTTTCGCTTAATTTGGGCTTACATAATTTATATTATTACCACGTAGCTGCCGAGTGTTACAAAGTGTTACAATACTTTTACATCATTTTCTTTTCTCTGATGCCTGCTAGGTCTGATCGTCTGTCTAATAGTGTCTTAGTGTCCCCATTCATTGGATGCGCGGCGAGAATGGGATAGTTAATGTCCAATTTTGTGATACGATCGTTAATAAACTTTCATTCCCAATCAAGGACAACTTCCATTTCAGTGAGATGTGTTGTGCGGTGGAATGTGTACATATCAGTTAGTGTCTTTAGACTGTAAGAGAGGTTAGAGAAGAACCACACGTTGTTAAAATGGTATATTTCTGAATAATATCTGGGTGTCTACACTGGAATATATGTCCTTCCTACTTCGAAGTGAGAGCGACGACATGAACTGATTATATGTGTTGACATTTTTGAATATTTTCGCCATTTGTTAGAACAACAAAGCCCACATGACTCGCAATTGAATGTGTTTCAGACAGTTTCCGTTGTTTACGTCGAATGGGGCGAGATTTCGATTTGGCGGCGTCTCGTGTTACAAAAACACCACATGAGTCCCCAAATTCGCGAAAACAAACATGTTGGGGATGGAGTGTGAAAGAGTGTGAGCGTGTGATTGGGATGGCTGAGCTCATCGAGGTCTCCCCTCTTTCGCGAGCCGGCTGTGATCTGCTCTATCCGATCCCCTCTTCCTCCTTCCCCCTTCCCTCGCTCCCTCGAACACATGCCGCATCGATCCGAGTGCATTCACGTGTCCTCCCACCTCCATCCCTTGAAACGTATCGTGCCTCACTCACCCGGGCGGGCAAAGTGCGAGTGACATTTCGCGATTCGGAGCCGGCTCGCGTCCCGATTGGAGACAGGCGGGGCCGTGCTGTAACAATATATTCTGTCGGGGCGGCTTCTCCCTTCTGCTCTTTCTTCTGCCCGCTCACTTGGTCGCCTGCTCGACTTCCCACCAACACCCGTGTTGTTGCATGTTTCCTTCATCCCATATCTGTCCGTTGTCCAATCGCATAGGTGTGGGAACGTCTCGTGATCCCATCCTCTTCCCTTTGACGTAGACAGCCTCTGCGTCGGCAGCGATCAAAGCACTTCTGCGAACCGCCTCTGCGCCCTCCTCGCCCGCCATGCTCTCTCGCGTTCTCTCTCAACCCCTCCTCTCTCTTATTCTCACACATCCTCTTCTTTTTTCCTCCTCGCATCATCGTCAACAAAGTTTTAAACTTTCCGCGCCAACACTTGGCCGTGCGATTGACATGGGCGATGGTGTCAAGCACAGGCGGCGGGCGCTCGCAACATCCGCCTTCCTCCCTCCTTTCCGCGTATCCCACAGCTCATGCGCATTTCAGTGTCACCATACAACTGTCTTATACATTCTAGTATGCGTGTGTGCTTGCTACTTCTTCTTTGTGTGCCACTAGCCTCGCTGGCGCCCATCGCAGATGCACACAGCCACGAGAACCACGACGACACCGTAGGTACGTACTTTATTACCAACTACATCTCTCACAAACTCTATTCTCTCTTTTCTTTACTTTTCCGTTCTACCCTTTCTTCATGATGGCTGTGCTCGTTCCAGGCGATGCCGACCCATCCCCTTCCGTGGACACTGTCGTCCTCCAGCCACCCACTTCATTCACCGGTACTCTTTTCTATTCCCTTCGCATTGCTACCACGTGTGTTTGAGTGGAGCGTCTAGATGCCCCGATGGAGCGCATCGAGATCCGACTCATCGACGAGCACGCCAATGAGACGGAGCACCACGACGGCGGTGAGTGTATTTTGTTCAACTATTGATATGATATTGTATTGTTTTGTATTGATGTGTTGTTACAGCAGCAGTGGAGCAAGTGCATCCGGAACACACCGAGAATCACGAGGAGGTATGTGCGCATATCATCCATCGTGTTTCAACTCACATCTAATATAGATACTGCCTACATTCTAAATGCACACTTGCAGCTGCCTACTGACCGCGTGGAAAACGGTTCGCGTGAGAGAGTGGAGGAGGAGAGTGCGGATAGACACGCACCCGCTACTGAGAACAGCCCCGCTGAAGAGCTGCCGGATAAGTACAGGAAGGTGGAATACGTCTCCCACGACGGGACGGACGACGAGCAGAGGGAGAGGGACGACGCCGCTGAGAGGGAGGCTGCCGTGAGTGACAAACAAGTACATTGATGCAACGATGTCTGCTTCAGAGACAAGGTCACGTGGACGCGTCGCTGCCACCGGAGCAGTTGTATCCGGCAGCGGAGACGATCAATGCGGACGAGTACGCGGAGGAGAGAGAGAGGGGAGAGGGGGTGCGGCCGCGGTGGATCGAGGCCGCGCCAGAGGCTGCTCGACTGTCCGAACTCGCAAACAGGGGAGACATCGGAGACGACGACATCGCAGCAGTGCCTGTCGACGAGAACGATGACAATGTGAGTGGCTGGAGACAGCTCGACTGTTGACCGAATGCTCGGCGAACAAGCGACTGTCTAACTTCGCTGTCGCGCATGCCCTTTTTATACTGCATCTTCAGCGGTCTCACGCCGTCGAGCCATAAAAGTCAATCGTATAGAATTGATCGATTTTTGTTGTAGGAGGAAGACGAGTCTCGCGATTCGGAGGAGTGCCTTCTGAACAGAGACGAACTTCCCTCAGAAGTCGTGACACGTCTTCAGGAACAGGTAAGGATCAGGAACAAAACAAATCAGAGTTCCGCAATTGAAATGTGTTTAGGCAACGAAGCTGACTCGCATGATCCGTCGTTTGAACAAGAAACAACAAAGGGCGTGCAAGGATCGAGATGATTCCAGTCATATGAGAGACAACTACAGGTGAGATAAAAAAGGAAAAGATGAAATGACGTTGTGCTCTCAGGCAATGTCCGATCTGGCGAGAGGAGAAGATGGTGCACTACTACAAGCTGATGCGCATCACCTACTGCGCCGACTATAACAAATGGCCGAATGTGGACAAGCTGCGGAGTACGTACGGACAGTACCTGCCACTCTTCGAGACACTCTACGCCTTCCAGAAGCAGTGACCGCAATCTCCTTGTAGACAAGCACCACTCGGGTAGACACCACACACATACACAATATATAACACATCGCGTAGGTTCGCGCACGGGTATCCCACAGTTAGTTTGTATCCATTCACGATGACCAAATTGCATGTATCACATATATATTATTCAAGAGTCAATACATATATGTTATCTTGTTGAAATGTCTTAGTCGGTCTTCTCACATTCGATGAACACCTTGACGACGTCGGCCACCTGCGAACGCTTGAAGGCTTCCTGCAGGAAGGTTAGGAAAAACATAAAGACAGAGAAATCACTCACAACCGTGTCCTCCAGCTTGTAGTGTGCCCTGGTGAGTCCACTCAGGTCGATCTTTCCCGATGCCACCAACTCGAGAGCGATCGGGTAGCTGAACAGTTGTGGCATACACAATAACACTATTCATACCAGTTTGCGTATCTGAATATGCCCCGTATGTCGATCTCCCTGGTGGCGGCCTCTATGATGGGCAGTTCGACGCGGGCCGCGCCCAGCCCCACCAGCACGATGCAGCCCCCACTGCGAGTAGTCTGCAATAGGCCACACTCCCCTTCGTGTGTGTCTCACCCACCTGTATGGCAGTCTCGATGCATGGCTGCGCCCCCGTGCACTCTGCCGTCGCATCCGGCGGCCCGCCAAGGGCATCCACGATAGAGGAGCAGATAGTAGACAGATCCTTGTCCCTGCAATTGAGTGGGGTTGTGGAAGCAAGCTAACACATTGTATGTAACTCACTTGACGCAGATAGTCTCACTGGCTCCGAGCTTCTTTGCGAGTGCGAGTCTGCCCTCGTCTATGTCAGTCACCACCACCCGGCCCGCTCCCATCGCATTCGCAGTCATCATGGTCAGCATTCCAATCGGCCCGGCTCCTGTCACCAGCACCTTCTGTCCGATCGAGATGCCCGCACGACGACACGTGTGCACGGCGACCGACAGAGGCTCCAGAAAAGCACCCTCCTCGAACGACACATTCGACGGAAGCCTGTGGTGTGCATGTGGTTTGTGTCATGGTTTGTGACCCACTTGTAGCAGAAGTTTGCGTTGTGTGCGACGAATCGAGTGAGAGTGCCGTGGATGGGAGGAGTGGCGAAGAAACGCATAGCAGGACACAGGTTGTAGTGGCCGGTCTGCAAATAAGTAATGAAGAAGCGAGAAGTTTGATGAACAGAAATGGATATGAATACCTTGCACTGTTCACAACCTCCGCATGGAAGCCCGGGCTCCATAGCCACGCGGTCGCCTGGAAAGAAAGTGCTTGAGGAAGAGACACTACATCTTCTGTACTCACCTTCCTTGAGGTGTTTCACGTTGGCGCCCGCCTTGACCACTGTGCCTGACGTCTCGTGGCCGACCACCATCGGCTCACTGAACAAGAGTGGACCCAGAGTGGATGTCGACTAACCGTACGATAAACGATCCGATAGCGCCATGCGTCCAGTAGTGCACGTCGGAACCACAGATGCCGACAGTATGCACCCTGCAAGAGTCTCTCTCTCTCTCTCTCTCTCTCTCTCTCTCTCTCTCTCTTTCTCTCTCTTTCTCTCATCCTCCTCTCCCCTCTCCGCACCTGACCAGCACCTCCTCGTCCCCGCATTCTGGCACCGGCCTCTGTTCCATGCGTAGGTCCCCCGTCTTGTGTAGCACCGCCGACAGATTGTCCATGTCTCTTCTGCCTCGACGCATTTGATACACACGACCCTTTCACAATTCACGAATTGCGCGCTGGCATTTAGCATAGAAATGAGTGTAGTGTGTAAAAAAGGTAGTATTGAGGATGGCATTGATGTCTCGACCAGTTTGATGTGTCCTCTGGGCGCGCGACCCGTTTCGGGTGAGTCACTACGTCCACATACACACTACTCACTTACTGCCAAAAAAGGAGGGTGAGAGGGGCGCGGTCAATGCGTTCTTACGAGTTTCAAGGTATCATACATTACAGGCAGACCCATCACTCACTCACTCACTCACTCACTCACTTACTTTCTCATTCGCTCATTCAGCCATGCGATTGCTGCCGCTCCTCTCTCTCCTAGCACTTTGCGCCAGCTCTCTACTCATAGAGGAAAGCACCCCGGGTCAGTCGAAGCGATTGTTATAGTGATGATATAGTATTCTCAGAAATGGATCCCTTCCTTCGGCATGATCTGCCACTTGCACCAATTGACGAGAATGAAACAGATGTAAGAACTATTGCCCATTCAATCATTCGATAAGCACCTTTCAGATATTCGCGCGCAAACTGTTCGAGGAACATTGGAAGACACGCGTAATTGAGAAATTCAAGCAGGTAGGTGCAAGTTATTGAAACTTCATCTGATGCTGTATTTCAGAACTACATGAAACGGCATACAATTTCGCCAAAACTAGAAAAGTCTTCAAAGCCCTTTTCACGGAGAACTGTTATGCGGCCAGCAAAGCGACAACAGAGAAGGAAAACTGTGGTCAAGCAGAGCAAATCAACGCTCAAGATAAGGAAGACACAGAAGTCGAAGCCCAAGCCCAAGAGAACTCGGACTCAAACGCGGAAACCAAAGCACGCATAAACATTTGTGTTGATATGATGGGATGGAGTGGATGAAAGTGATGGGATGTGCATCCATATTACACCAACCCACCCGTTCGAGCGACCACGTGGAGTGAGAGAGTGGAGACGCAGACGCAAAGATATAAACACTTTCCGATTGCATATCACTGACCCGACTGATACAGTTCACTCTCTGGGGTCAACGGTTGCTGATTAATAAGGTGGGAGTGATTAGAACAGCATGAGTCAGTGGGGGTTGGGAGTGGAATGTGGAAGTAATCAATGATATCCTCCTCGCAATCACTCCCTCTCAGTGTGTGATAGAATGCGGCTTCTTCCACTTCTCATCGCTATATCTATCGTCAGCGGGTATAACCTCGTTGTGGATGTGAGTGACGCGAACTTCTCCCTTCCATCATATTGTTGTAGGTACACAACCGTCTCATCGCTCGATTTGTGGATTCTTATGGAGATGTGGTACGAAACGCGCTTGTCAACTTGCCGCCACTAGGTGAGGCACATGACTTATTGAAGTTGAAACTTGCATAGCTTTGTAGATGGAGAAGGGCCACAGCGCCTCACTCGAGTGCACCTCTATGATGCGAGTGTGGAGGGAGGACTGACAGAGATTCACTTCCATCCAAAACAGCAACAAATACAGGTGAGAGAGTAAACTGAATACAGCAACATATTTTTAGTTGAACTCCATCAACTTCATAGTCGTTGGTCGCGTTTCCCAGAAACTGGTTATCATTCAACAAACTTCCCAATTTCGAGCGACTGTACAGGTAAGAACTCAATTTTCGATCTCCTTTTTGTTTTTCGAATTACCCTCTTTTCTTTTCAGAATGTGACATTTGAACTGGATTCAGTGCGCGCTATATCATATTCAGGACTACCATATTTGCACGAAGGAATCAAATGGTAACATTGTATGAAGTACAAATATTATAGTTATATGTCAGCCGCGCGCGTTTTTCCTCTGATCCGCATATTGAACTGGACAAGGGAAAGAAGATTATATTCAGGTTTGGACTGTAATAAATTCTATGAAGTTCCTATTATTTAGTCCGTTGCTGCTCTACCGTCTCAAGCAAACACTGCGCACTCGCATTGAAGAGGTTGCTGTCTGTCTTCTATTATTTAAAAATGGGTTATCCTATTCAGGTAGTATGCGTCTCTCTTCTCGAACAATTGGACGCATACATTAAGACAGCGCTCCAGTCGACACACCTTAGAATGAAACTACCATCGGGGCAGGGTGAGAGAGAAATAAAAAATAAACAGTTATCTTGTTATCTAATATTTTTAGACTCAATCTTTGATTTCTATCTGGCTGGGGATCCGCAGTGGACGTCGTCTGGAGTGCGGACGCGGCACGCTGGCATCGCACTCTCCAACTCACCCAGAAACCACAGCTCATTCAGAGCACACAATCACACATCTGAACATGATCTGGTGAGCTGTTATTTTAAGCTAATTTATGCATGCAAAATGTATTGTGTAGGTCTATCACATCCACGAACAGTTGATAGCTGAGGCAGCGAATGCAGTCTGTGCGGCTGGACACTTCGACGGGTAAGTGGTGATAGTATAGTCGGTTTGGATCCTATATGCCATCCGTGACATTTCACAAGTTGTGCAGTTTTGTGCAACACAACATGTATGTCAACAAATATCCAAAACGCGTCCATGATTAGGAATCGAACCCATGAGCAGCACGCAGCGATTGCGCACTGGCGGCGCGCTCTACCACTGTGCCATAGAGACAGTGGTTAAGAGAGCGAAGAGAGAGCACATGTAGCTCCACTGCCCACTTGAGTGTACAATAATGAGAGATAACGAGCAAACATATCGGCGAGAATCATTGACCTCTTAGTGTGAGCCTAAAAGGCGCAGTGGTAGAGCGCGCCGCCAGCGCGCAATCGTTGCGAGCTGCGATGGGTTCGATTCTCTCTCACAAAGCGTTTTGGATCTTTGAAGGTATCCATGTTGTGTTGCACGAAACTGCACAACATGTGAATTGTCACGGATGGCATATAGGATCCAATCCGACTATAGTATAGAAGTTGTTAGTCAACATTTGATTTGCAGTTCGTTCGAGCTGCCTCCTCTCGGACTGCGACTCAACGTTACATGTAGCGGCTTCCCAACCGCTAGCCTCGCACAGTTCAAAAGTGAGTTGACAGATTTAAATGCATTCAACAACTGTTTTCAGCTTCGCACCAAGTCTCGTTGTTCCTCCCTCTATTCTACACCCTGATTGAGGCGGGCTCTCCCCGTCCGTCTATTCCCATCGAGAAGAGGATCTATCTCACAGTCTATATCAGTCCTCATGCCGAACTATCCTTTCGACTGCAGAGCGAGGTGCGCACGATAATTGATTTATATTTTACATATTTTGTTCTTTTATTTATATTTTACATATTAGATATTACAGGTCTTAGCAGAGCCGGCACAACTTCGTCCATTCTCAACCAGCGTGGCTCGCCATCTCTCACAGGTATATTTTTCTGTATACATTTCACAAGTTTTCCCCCGCACAGGCCATCCGTGATCGCATGCTTCTCCCTCTTCCCATCATGAGAGGAACACAGTTCTCGGTCGATGAGAAACAGGAGGAGGATGACCGCATCATTCTCGCTGGAACACTCGAGTGAACACAGCGTTTATCCCATTTGTACAATTATTGTTCATAAACCCCTAATAAACCACGATACAGCGCATTGATAAGCAATACTGTCTGATGATGATAGTCTCGTCGGAAGGATGAATGGAGTGTTGCAGTGGAGTGTGGGTGCTTTCCTGCTTTCCACTGAAAAAAGAGAGATGCAGTTCTGTCTTGTCGCTCCTGTCGCAACCACCGCAACCACCGCCTCCGACCTCCGAAGCTGCCTCGTTACCCTGAAAAGAGAAACATGCATACACGATTCACATTTCGAAGCAAGCTTTTCTGAATAACGGCCTCATTGGCAATATGCGCAATGTTATCGTGCGTCATTTCAGAAACGTCACCTCCGCAGCCAGTCCTTTGTCAGTAAGATCACATTTCTCGAGACACGACCATGACGTCGAATGTCGAATGTTGTCTCGCCGTCTTTCTGTACTCCTCCTTCACACGTATCTTTCCACCTACCGAAAATTGCGAGACGGACTGAAACGAATAATATGATCTAAAAATACAATCAAATAAAATCATACACGCGATTCCTTTCGTCTTCGCACACTGATCCAGAATGTCATAATATGTAGAAGGCAGTAAACTTTTCGGGAGACTTTTCGGTTTCCACTGCAACAAACTATCATATTTTGCACCAGCGTGGACAGACCACAAACGAGAGACAACAAAACCATATTGGACTGACACAAACTAATCTCAACAATGTTTATGGACATTTTCCGACAAACAACACAAATCAGAATGCTTATCAACACGTTGTGTATACCTGCTTCCCAAATGATATTGACGTTGCCGCCAGATAACTTATAAACCCACACGTTCAATCAAAACAAACAACACAATAAAGCTTTCATAGGTTTATTTACATACGACGTTTAGAATATACTTGAACTTTAGTTTGGAATGTGTGTTTAGCAGTACTGTCCGAGGAAGATGAGTTCCATTCCCTTGGCGATGGCGTATACGAATGGTCTGTCAGCGTGGAACTGAGGGGGCACATCGGGGCGCATAGGCATCGAACAGCGCATCATCATGATTCCAGTCGCGGCAGCCGCCTCCGAACCCTCCTCGTTCACCTAAAAACAACATCAGTTCCAATATAGACTATTTTTTTTCATTTCTTGTTGAAAATATGTGTATTAGAAACGCTTCTCACCTCGATGACAGCCTTGTGCTTGACTTCAGATACGCAGAGTGACTGCTGGCAGATGCCGGAGAAGTCCGCCTTGGCAGAGAACATGTCCCCCAGTCCCATCTCTTGCAGGATCTGCGTCGCCGGCACATCAGACTCCACCTTGAAGCGGGGAAGCAGCACCTGAATTGATCGATAATGAAAGTTTTACGTATATTTGATGATTAAAAGAAACTCACATCGCATGTCCTGTGTCCGCAGCTCTGCATCAGCTCCCTGATTTTTTGATCGGTGAGTGAATCGCGGAAGGCTTGGAACTGTCCGAGTGCTGGCAGGAAGACGACGAGTGAGTACTCGTTGTCGGTGTAGGGCAGCCATCCCACCTGCACCCCCTCCTCCTCGTGGTACATCATCTTCAGCTTGCCGTCTGCCATCAGCGTCTCCTTCCTCTCCCCCTTCAGTCCGTGGAACGGCTTCTCCTCGCTCCTCTCCTTGTTGAACTTGCTCTTCCAGTCTGCCTTGAAGTACACCGCGTTCACGAGTACCGCGATGATTCCGGCGAAGGAGGACGCGTCGACGAGGTCCTTGATCTTTCCATGCGTCTTCTCTGAGACGTAGCCGTTCACGGAGTCGGCAGCCTGCTGTCCGTTGGAGAGGTCGTGCGACTCGGCGGAGGCAGCGAACAGCTTCTCGATGTCTGCCTGGTATTCGGGGAGGAGGGAGATGGAGTGGTCGACGAAGAACTTGGAGGCTGTCTCCATGGTGACCCCATTGGCCGACGTGCAAGAGGAGAGCATAGAAGAGTAGTACGAAGTGACCTGCAATTAAATTTCTTCATATTTCCTACCCTTTGCAAAGATTGTAGAATGAATCTTTATCCTTAAATGTAATACATGTTACATGTAACGATGTAACATACCTGTTCCTGATCGGCTCCTTTGAGTAGCACCTCTCCGATCTTCTTCTGGAAGTCTCCCTTCGCTCCATTGTGTACAATGGCGAGTGCGGCAGCGAGAGACAGAGGAGAGAACACCACCTCAACACAATCATTAGACACAAATAGAATAGAACAGTTCTCTAATCTACGTTTTAAACTTGGCACACACATCAGATTTTGACTGTGAATCCACCATTTGAATGTTTGAACTGATGTGTAGTTTGCACACTCACCGACTCATCTGGTTTCACTTTCTTCAGAAGAGAGACGGCAAAAGAGTTCACGGTCGAGTCAGTCATTCTAGAATAACGAAATGCATTTCAATATAATGAATAACATGTGAGACATTCAATTCCATAAACGATTCAATCAATGGAATATTGGCGCGACAGACGTTTGTGTTTGACTGCTGAAAGGACAATGCGCGAGAGTAGATAGGAGGGCGGGGAGCGCGGGGAAACACGGAAGGTAACCCCTGGAAACAGATAAGCACTGTGAGTTGCAATGCGTTTATATATAGACGGGTGGTGGTGGTTTCGAAATGGTGTTGTATGCGGAAGAGTGAGTCACCCTGTGGTATCAGACTCGCACAATTGATCGGTGCGCGGTCGAAATGGGACGAAAACATGTGCGAGTGAGCAGTGAGAGATAGGGCGCAGTATGGGAGAGAGAAGAGAGTGAGAGAAGAGTAGTACCGTTCACTACACTCTGGGTACACACTTCCCCGAGATCACCACTATGTGAAACGATCACGACAGTAATTTTAATCTACCACAAAAAACTACAGAGTTTATTTTGCTGGTAACATGTATGTTTACAAAACAAACACACTTGACTTTTCGAAGACTCATATTTGCGTATCGCATTTCAAATGCTTTTTTGGCTTTGCAGTACTTTGCAGTAAGGCATTCCCATATTGTGTGATACGTGGGAGAGTGTGAAGTGGGAGAGGAGAGAGGACAGACGGACAAGTGAGGGAGGGAGTATGCGGTTGGGAGAGGGCGGGAATCGATTGGCGGATGGCCAATAAACGGGCGCCTCCCCGGATGCCCGCAGGCGAAGAGAGGAGAGAAAGAGGATGAAAGCGGACCAGCAGATCCCTACGCCTCTCCTTTCCTTTCTTCCATCTCCACATCTACTTCACCCCCTTCTGCTCTTTTCGCTTCTCTCTCGAGTCGTCTTTGCATTATTCGATTGCCAAGAGTGGCCGTATGTGAATAATATTCGTGTTTAGAATGATGATGAACAATCATTCGGGCGCTCAGCAGTATTCAGCACGCATGCGCTCTAGGTCCGTTCTAGTTTCGGAAATGTTTCCATTAATGTTGTCTGATGTATCGTAAACATACATGCATATTTATGTAATTTGCAGGTCAAAACAGCCCATCTACACGAGCGACAAACGGGCAAAATTCACACAGAGGGAGAACAAGAAGTGAGTTGATTTGCATTATGTTTGTGACTACTTTTTTATGTGCCCATTATAGATGGATCCGTCTGGCTACCGTGATAGGCTATGTGATATGCGTTTCTCTACCCGCCATCGCTCTGTCCATATACTATGTGTACATGTGGGATCCCGGATATATCAGAAAGGTATAGGCATTATGGAGTGGGGAATTTATGTTACTTATGGTTTCAGTTCCCTCCAATGGAACCTCTCGTCAATTCCACATCCGTCCACAAGTCGCCCATCCTACCGGCGAGAGACGCGCGAGCAGTGCAAGTGGAGGTGAACAGCTTGGGAGGGGGTTGCATTTACATAATCCATACGGTCCATACCTTCAAAACATCACGTATTGTCCAATCATCTCGTGTTCAAATCATCTTTTTGTACATCCGATTCATTCAGGCCACCCCTCCCGCCCCTTCATGTGCGTGTGACAAGTCTGAAGCCCAGCCGCCGTCTCAACCCACACCTCCTCCACTCGAAGCCATACTGCAGAAGAGTGAGTCGTTATCTCTATTGTTGCATATTCCATGAGATGTTTGGAGTGAGTGTAGAGTGTCAGAAAACATAGGCGCTCGGTTACTGTCGTGTAGAATAGGCTACCTCTCCTCCCCTCGAGTGAGAGCTATTATATAGTGAAGTGATTATGTTATGCAGCTCGATCACTTCCTTTCGGTTGTTGAAAGCATTTGAAAATAGCGTTGATAAATAATGATAGCTAGTCAGCACACACCAATTCATTTACAGAAAACATTGAAATCCGTGAAAAGCCTGCAAGTGATTTCTGAAAAAGTGTGTGGTTGACCAATCCGCCCTTTTCAACTGCATGAGAAAATTTTCGACAACGTATAGGGAATACGTGTATAATCGGGTACATCGTTATCGTTGTTGGATAATTGTTACCTTGCATGATTTCATCAATGAAACAACAATTATGTTTTTTCAAACGCTCAAACCGCATCTTTCTTTTGCAGATGCCGATATCAAGGACATATCTTCGGAAGCTCCTGAATACTCCAATGAGGTTGTGTCATAGAAACCATTGTGCATGTTTCTGTTCATATTTGCTCCTCCGTCGATCCTCCATGTATTGTAAACGAGTAGATTTGTGTGCTAAAAATGAGATTCGCCTGGAATCCAATGCCATAAACATTTATTTTAAAAGCACGCATTGTGAGTATGCACATGAATACAATTGAAAAAAAAGGAGAAGAGGGGGCACAAAGCAATGGGTTAGGGTCCTGAGAGTGACGTCACGCTATGCAATACGACGACTAGACTCATGGTGAAACAAACTGGCAGAGGACCCGAGAACACAAACACAAAATGCAAACATCAATCAATATGCAAATCTTCGTCCCTAGATGGATATTGAAGGGATCAGGAGTCGACGAAAGGTATGAGCTCGGAGGAGGATGGGAAAGAGGGGGCGGGGCTGGAGTGGGCGGGGCCTACAGGTCTGTGGGAGACGCGTCGAGCAGACTGAGACGCGTGGCTGCCGCGTCTAAGGTGACGCCGTTCATGTTCTGCTCGATGAGGGTCATGCGACGAACGAGTCTCTTCTCGGACCAGAGTTGAGCTGCAATACAACACCTCAACACACAAAACACAAAACACACACATGGGAAGATGAAAATACTACACATTTAGACTAAGAGAGTTGAATTCCACACGTAAAGACTGCGGACACAACTGAACAGTTAAATCACGTCACATTATTATAATTTTAAAGAAAGAATGATGTGGAAACACGACATGTGGACAGGGAGACTTACTTGTACCGGGTTAGGTCTGATTTGCAACCTGTGAGAGGGAGAAGGTTACAAATTGGAAGCACGTTTACCATGTTTTCATGCTACACATAAATGTTTTACTACTGTGGTACTGGATTACTCACAGACAAAGTTGATCATCTCCTTTCGGAGCAGCGGCTGGCAGGAAACGTAGATGGGAAGACGGAGAGAACACGCGATGATGGTGAGCAGAGACACCGTGTCCACTGAGATGACGTAGAAGGTGGTGTACCTGAAAGGAGAGAGTTAGGAAGGAGAGGGGGGGAAGAGAGAGAGAGAGTTAGGGAGGAGTGAGAAGGGGGGAGGGAGAGACTCACTCCATGAAGAGGCTGTTGACGTCGACATACTCCCAGAAGGTGATGATGACGGAGAGGAGGTTGGAGAGGAGATAGGTGCACACGAGGATGACGAGGGTGCGGGTCACCGCGCGGATACGAGCCTGCAACACACACCCTCCTCCTCTCCTGCCCCTTCCCTATCCACTCACCTTCTTCTGCTTCACACTCTGCTTGTCCACTTCCAGCGTCTTTGCCGACTGTAATAGCGTGAAATTATGTACTACATTACTTGAGTTTCTTCATTTGTTCGACTAGCGTACCGAGTGTCTCTGCAGCCTGGTGACGAGTCTTGCGTTGAGGAAGAGAAGTACGAAGAACGGGGCCAGGATGGTGGCAATGTTTCGGAAGTAGAAACGCCAGATCTCAAAACACGACAAGTGTGCTGATTCATGGTCATGCAAGGCAGAACATAATGGATCAGATACCATATACCAATCTCGTTATATTATAAAATCTACTTACCGCCATTCCACATTGTATTGCGCCCAAACTATCCTGACAATACAAAATACTCTGATAATCGACCCTAAACACTGTTATGCGGATGAAAATATTATTGTTTTGAACCATCTGCAAAAGAGACTACTTTCTCGTCATGACATTTGTCTGTTCTCCCTCCTCCCTCCTCCTACCTTGTTGAAGTATGGGTTGTAGACGAGGGAAGTGGCAGAGACTTGCCACTCGTTCAGGGTACCCTCGCATTCTTCCTTGCTCACAATCTGCAATACATATCTGCAATATGTACCCTATTTAAAGGTACACCGGCGACTTATTTTTGACTCGGAATAATTGAAAGAATAATATTAACCTAAATCTTAATCGATTTTTGAGAAAGAATAACGATTATCCGTTGCTTACAAATGTTGCAACTCGCTGTTGCAACATTTTATTTCAAACTCAAAGTTGGTCCCGCCACGACTTCCTTTCCGTTGAACTCTTCAATACTGCATAAATGGCGAGAGAAGACAAAACCTCAGATGAAAGAAGCTCGTTCACTTACTGGGTTGCTCAATGCGTGTGTGCGCCGTCGGCGCTGAACTCGCTCGAGTCTTGTCTACGGCAAATGTTTTGCATGAGTGATACGCGTTCAAAAGAGCTAGTTGCAGAATTAAGTCGCCGCTGTGCCTTTAATACAGCACATCTAACACAATTTTCCTTTCAAAACACTTTCAAAACTCTTGCATAAAACATTTCATGAACACTCTATACGTATTCGTTTCACAACTCCGAGGTCAGACAGATTCTCGAGTCTCGATTGGCGTTTCGCTTTCTCCGAACTGTGTCTCTTGACCCGTTTTGATTTGTGAATGGAGTGAGTGTACAATCACCTGAAACACTCACTCTTGGTGTCCTTTGTGCGCAGCCGCCTTGCCCCGTTCGGAGGTCATTCACACTCCAAACCCCTCACTGTTTGCAATCCACTCGCCACTTGGAGACCAAATGTTTCACGCTATCACCGTGTTCAAACGCACTTCCAGTCATTCCACATATACACACGACACAAGCACGACGATACGTGATTTCCACTGAATTTCGATTTCTTATTCGCGGCTCTCGCTCTCCTTTTTTCGAGACCTGCTCTAGATTTCCCTTTTCGCCGCTTTCGCTTTCGCCCAATTAGATCTACTCTAAGCAATTTCTTTTGTTCGAATCCAGGTGATTGTCGGATGTTTTCATGGTGCCTTCCTCCTATCATCTCGGTTTCATTCATATATTCTGGTCTTTGCTTACCTCCCCCTCACCTGTATCTCCAACATGATGGTCACTTTGCTCAGCACTCCAATGAACACTGCCGTCGCAGCGAGCAGCTTGCGGTTCCTCTGCAGGAAATCCACCAGCCGATTCGATACTGTGATGCAGTACCTGAATAGACACTCACAACACCTCTGATATGTAATACAGTCGAAATCACAATCACCGATCCCAGTTCAATCCAGTGTTGTGCTAGATTTCTCTCTGCCCTCTTCTCTCTCACCCTCTCCCACCTCTCAATTGCGGCGGCAGTGATGAGATAAGAGGATGCAGTCATGGCAATGTGGGAGACTGTCAGCATCGGAATCATGTAGCGAGTCCTGTAATGTCTTGTTTTCTTCTACAGCCTTCTCTGACCCCCGATCGCTGATCCCTTGCAATTTCCCCCTGTAATTCCCCTTTCGGGGACACAATGCACGGGATCCGTGTCTAATCCCGCACCATAAACTTCCTCTGAGTCACTTATCTCTTCACGTACTATTTTTGAATAATAGCGTGTGAATGTATGAATTGCATTTATTATCTCTCCACGTACTATTTATGAATGACAGCGTGTGAATGTATAAACTATGCATTTATGCATTCATCTGTTCGTTAGTTTGTAGATTGTAGATCCATGAAGAGTTTCATGGTAAATTTATGTGTGCGTATATATTTATTTTCTTTCGAAAATGCGTAAAGAGGAGAGGTTTGTTTTGATCTGATTCAACTCAACAAAAGCACGTGCATGAAATCTCTTCGCAGCTGACTAAAACTTTAAAACAAACCTGCTCTTTCAAACTACATATGTTTTATCATAACTTCATAACTCTAAATTTTTATTAGCCGATCGCTCTTGCTCCTTCGGAATAGAGAGACGTGGATCCAGATTGAAATTCAATCTCTATTTTGAAATGGTTTCTCGTCTACTGTGCGAGCTTGATCGTTTTTTATCCTCCCTCCTCCCGTGTATCTCGCGTGTTTTGTAATGCGATCTCCCCCCCCTCTCTCTCTCTCTCTCTCTCTCTCTCTCTCTCTCCTCTTGTGGTAATCTCCCGCGCACTCACTCATACAATGGGAAAGTGTCTTTGGAAGATCAGTTCGCACAAAACCACATTCAACACGCACACTTTCGGTCCGATTTCCGGACGCCGTTCGAATAGGATGTGTGTTCTTTTGCCGTCGTCGTATATATGTGCCGTCGCCCAGCTGTCATTTCGACATTGCAGGTATGATACCGCGGGTCGGCGTTCGCGAGTGGAGGCTACTTGCCATCTTCGCCCTCGCTGCTCTCGCCGCAACTCTACTCATCTCCTCCTCATCCAGTGTCAACAGATACACTCAGGACAAGTTAGCACGAGATTCCGGAGCGCATTGTAGTTGTATTGCAGTCGCATCTATGCCGCGCCCATTGCCCACCAGCCTTCGTCGCTCATAGAGGACAATGCTATTGATGTGAGTCTCTCTCTTTCTCCTCGTTTTCACTCCATTCCTTACAGGGTCCGTTTACGAATGAGCGGCCCGCGCCGCCGCCACGGCAGGTCCATCCCAAACAGTGAGTCGATAGGGAGATATCGTGAGTACATATGTCTTAGGAGGAGTGTTGGCGCAGCAGCTCCCCCGGCCTCCCATCCACCCTTTGTCCGCGGACAGACATACAACACACCCGGATACCCCATGCCTCTGCGCTCCAAGAAGACGGTAAGCACGGTATTTGTATCAATTTTGTTTTCAATTTATTGTATTGTAGCCGTACCCTGCTCGCAAGGATATGGGAGCGTGTCCGCCGCTGTTCGGAAAGGTTTCCATCCTCATTCTCTACAACAGTGACGGACTCGAACAGTGAGACATTCTCTCATTTTAAAAACGGCGGTATACTTGTAGCAAGTACAAGGTGGCGATGAATTCGTGGAAGTGTTACCTTGCTGGCACTAACTACACCGTCATCTACGTCAACCTCGACAACGACGTGCGATACAAGCAGTACTGCTACAGGAACAAGGAGGTGCGTCTCTCTCCTCTCTCACTCATCACTCTTCTCTTCAAGCTCTTCTTCCAAAAACACTGCGCGGCTTCCGTGTACCTGGCGGACACTGACTGGCTGTTCGTCATAGACGCAGACACCGGCGTCGTCAACCCCAACCACTGCATCGAGGAGTGGATCGACGACCGAGTCGACCTGCTCTTCTACGAACGATTCTTCAACTTTGAAATCATGAGTGGAAACTACTTGGTGAAGCAAGGTTACAAACTGTCATAACTTTGTGTGTGTGTAGGCTCGGAACACGGAGTTCTCTCGCAACTTCCTGAGGCGCTGGGCAGAGTACGAGTTCATGAAGCCCCCGAGTTGGAACGGAGCAGACAATGGAGTGCTGCAGGTTTGGAAAGGGAAATATGAAAGGAATCAACCATGACCTTCAGATTCTGATTCTCGAGACGGTGCTCCCGGACGCTCACCAGGAGATCAAGAACTGCTATGAGATCTGGACGAGGGGAACTGGCTACGACTCATACATGGCATACGTGATGTGTGTCAAGGTGAGGGAAGGGATGAGGTAGCTGATCAACATTGCTCCATCCAGCTGTCGCTCGGCGCGAACCGCATCTGGGGAGACAAGCTACGCATCTACCGTCGCGGACAGGGCTTCGCGAGAGACGGGTTCCTATCGATAGCCGAGTGGTGCGAGGCCGACTTCCTATTCCACGGATGGAAGGGAAGCAACATCACCGCCGACGGATGGGGATCGCCATTCACGGTGAGTCATGTCTGCGATACCGGCCTCATTTGCACATTCAGAAAGTGCCGGAGCCGTCAGAGTGCGGAGTTGGCTGGCAGGGATGGCCGCATGCGCCAGCGAAGAAGTCAGACTGCACAAAGGTATGAAATAGGAGAGAGCGGACCTGAGGTCCCTCATATTCCCACTCGTCTAGCCATCTAGATTACTATGTTTGTCTACGCACTATTTTAATAAGCCTCAGTATATATGGATGTGTGATACGTTATTGCATTCCCTAAAGTGCTCGTATTCATGAAATCATCTCCCCTTTACGGGAAGGAAGACATCACATAAAACACAGTAAGGAAATGAGCGTGTTTAGGTGAAGCGGTATCTGGCTAACCATGAGAAGGACTCGGCCGCTGCCAACTATCCCAAGGTGAGTATGAATAGAGAGAGAGAGAGAGAGAGAGAGAGAGAGAGAGAGAAAGAGGAAGAGGAAGAGAGAGAGCGAGAGAGAAAGAGAGTGAGAGAGAGAGAGAGAGAAAGAGAGAGGGGTGATGAAGAGAAATAATAAGTATAAGTTATAAAAGAATAGAAGTCGAACGAGTGAGGGAACGTGAGAGTGAAAGAGAAAGAGAAAGAGAAAAAGAAAGAGAGAGAGAGAGAGAGAGAGAGAGAGAGAGAGAGAGCGTGGTTTAGGAGGGCCGTGTCATCCCGCACCTGATTCTTCCGGACGTGGGTGAGTGCTGGCCTCGCTGCGAGGAGAACACAGACAGTGCGCAGCCCTTCTACCACACTCCCTCCAGACTATGAACAGCCCCCACAGCCAACCCTATCTTGCGAGCTTTACCACGGGCGCTATGTATTATCACTTTAGCATCTTTTGTTGTTCGTGTTGCAATCAACCGCGTCTATTATGGGTTCCACTTGTGATGAGTAAGTAAACATTGTTGTGTGTCGTACGTAGCGTGTGGCGTGGGATGCTGAGTATGTGATGCCTGACATGCATCGCTGCCCTTCTTCCAACAAGTGAACAAGTCACACACAGTGCACACCCCTTCCTCGCAGAAACAATACAATCCTCGAAAAAGAAGAGACTCACCAAATCCATTTCATTGTGTAGCTTTCAGTGAACGTGGTGAGAACCTGAACTTGGAATATGCAGAGAGAATGAGAGAGAGAGGAGGAGGAACGGAAGAAGGGGTACCTTTCCGGAGATGACCATAATATAGCTGACCGACATGAACACATCGAAGAAAGCGAGAAGGAGAAGGTAGAGGTTGTAGGAATTCCTGCAATCACATATTATCATACTTATCATCAACAAAGAACATCGTTCTATGTATTATGTATCTTCTGATAATCGCGTACCTGTGTTGAGCATTTGTGATGAAAACGAAAAAAAGAAAGACGTTTTCGATGATGGAAATCGCCGAGACTGTGATTCCCAGAACCACAACCAACCAGAATCTGGAATAATTATATATAACTTAGTTACATAGTAATGATCGTACCGTTCTTGTAAAAAGTCCCTGTCTATCTCTGTGCAATACGGGGGCATTGCAGTCGCATTTGTCACATTCATCTAAAATAGACAACAATAAACAACGATATACATCGAATAACGTACCTTATTCGCGTTGCTTGTCAATGCGACTGTGACATACGATCTAAATTTGTCAAAAATGATTATTTACTCGAATAGATTACGCGATGAATCACTGAATACGGATGGGGATGGATATAGTATAATTGAGTGGGTGAGAGGGGGAGGGATTGGAAGTGGATGTGCTATCGCAGACGATGCAACCACAAAAAATGGCCAAGAGAGAGACAACGGCTTTGTTGAGAGAATCGAAGTACCATGGATATGCAACAACAGAGTGGGCGAGACAGAGAGACCGTCTGGAGACGACGTCTAGGTGGCGTCTATCTAATTCTCTAATTAACGAATATCATCTCATCATTCTAATGTTTTTCCAACTACGTACCTCTAATGTGTAAATGGCGAATCTCGCGGAACTCATCATATACCATTCCAACTCACTGGCCAAGGACGAAAAGAACATGGCATTTGATGGATGAAAGGGAGTGATATGAATATGGGAGCTCACTCAGTCTCGTAGATGTAGAAAGTGTTTCCAGTCTTGTTTACGCTGTCATGATATGCTGATGTGCGTTTGTTTTGGAAAAGAATAGATGAATGAAAATGGGAGGAGATGAATATAATATCATTACCAAGCAAGGCAAGGATTTGGAAAAAGAAACGGGTTCGTAAAAATGTAACCTTAGTAAAATGAATGTAACACCTATTGTTAAAGTTAAAAGAAAAGAAATGCTAGTCAGACAAAAAAAGTTCAACGGCGAAGGGAAACGAGCGCATTTCCTCGTTACAGAGTGAGAGAAGAGACGAAAGCACTTAAAATTACTAATGAGAGAAAGATCAAACAAAGATAGGCGGGGATAAAAGAAAAAGTAGAAATCATTAGAATAAAAGGGAACTGTGGGCGAATGTGTAAGCTGTCACGGAGACTTCTATCTCTCTCTCCCCCTCTCCCTCCTCTTTCCTCCCTATCTCCCTCTCCCTCCCTCCCTCCCCCTTCTCTCTCTCTCTCTCTCTCTCTCTCTCTCTCTCTCTCTCTCTTCCTCCCTTTATCTTCCATTTGCAGTCGTTGGACTCTCAGATTGTTTGACTTGTCAGCACATGTCAGTTTCGGAAATCCACTATGCTACCACTGAATACCCCAGTAATTCATATCAAATCTCACATGACATCGTCTCTCTCACTCTCTCTTTCTCTCTTTTTCTCTTTTTCCCTCTCTCTCTTTCACTTTCTTCAACAGTTACAACCAACATTGGAAGTTACTCTTGCAAGCTTATCATTTCCGAACTAGCAGCGATCAAAGCTTGAACAAATAAGTTAGTAAGTATCTCGAACATCACAAAATCTCGAACATCACAAAATCAAGCTATAATATCATCGTTCTCTGTCGTTCTCTGTATGGAAGCGGTACATTCACTATAATTAAATCGAGGCGGGGGAATATGGAAGAAGTATCTATGCTCTCTCACTTTTCTTCCTCTCACTTGAATTATGCATGAACCAGCAGAGGAACTCAATTGTTGGTAAAATGTCGCTCATTTGCCGGCCATTTTCTTGAAAGAGACATACGTCTTGGAAGAAGGAGAGCTATTCTTGAAGAATGAGGAAGATAAAGAGAGTAAAGGGATTGCCCGCGCAATACATCATCCACCATTCGGTAATTGTTTTATGGACCTCTATATTACACTGGCAGGAAACCGCGGCGGGAGAGAAGAGGGAGAGGCAATGACGGGTAATATGTCAAAAGAGAGAGAGGAATGGAGGGGTGGACTGGTGACAGGGCAACATGCAACTGCCGAACAGAAAAGAAAGGAAAGTGGGGGATCAGGGCTAGTAGAAACACAAAAGGAAGTAGCGGAAAGCTGGCGACACTCGACACTCGAAGACACACTCACTCAGCGTACATATGCTATGTGCCCTCTCATAATGAACACAACAAAAGACGATGGAGACCGATGGCGGAATGAGATTATGTCCTTTCGGGTTCGCCACCCTTGCCGATAATGAATGAATCCGCGCTGAAAAGAAGCGGCGAAGGAGACAGAAGACAAAAGGGTGACTGGAGTGAGAAGCAGGTAGACAGAAGATGGGTGTTGTAGAGAGAATGAGGGGGAGGAGGAAGAGGATAAGGAAGAGGGGAGGGGAAGCAGTGCTCTGTCTATTCTGTAACTCACTCCAACTACAATGGCTGGCGTGGCAGAATGGTAGATGAGCATTCGGGGAGGGAGGGAGGGAGGGAGGGGGGAGGTCGATTCGGTTGTGGGATAAATGGAGCATACCATAGAGAGATAGCACGTAGAGAGACACAACAACATATGAGGGACGATTGATACAGGCACTCCAACCACACCCAGTCCCATTCCACAATGATCTAATTACAAAACGCGTGCGTGCAGTGAGAATTCATGCAAAGCCAGAGAGACGAGGGCGACGAGATTAATTGTGTGAAAGAAGAGGAGACGGAGTGGGTTGTGGAAGGGAGCTGAGGGTCAGAGCAGAGGAACACCTATCCACACCATGGCAAGAACAAAAAAAGAACAATTTGCTCTCCCTCTCCCCTCTTCCATCTCTTATGGCCCGAACACATGTCCACCACATAATTCACAATGGCAGGGCGATGCGGATTGCGCAGATTCTTTCTCTCTCTCTCTCTCTCTCTCTCTCTCTCTCTCTCTCCCTTCTTTCTGTCTCTCTCCCAAAGAACTCTTCGGACACTCAGAGGGAAAGCTTTGATCGAATGGAAACCAATTAGAGAAGGGGATAAGACATGTTATGACTGCAGAACAGGGAAGAGAGGAAGAGTGCACATGTGCAGTTGCAGACTTGTACTAATACGGTAAACAGGGAACTAGACAATAATTAATAACGAGTACGACACACATGATGTGATTAATTAGAAACCCTGGTGATCTCATACTCCAGACTATCGCAAGAGGTTTCTTAGATTAGGAGAATTTCGGGAAACAGAGAGGGGATAGAGAGAGAGAGAGAGAAAAAAAAAGAAAAAAGAAACATAGACATCGGAGTGGTCGGTTTGTGGTCGATGAGTGCGAATGAAAGAGCAGCCAGCGAAAACTCGCGACTAATTTACCCTTCGTTGCTCCTCTCTTTCACTAGCCAACATTCAGATTGCGGCATCACTGAAATGTGAAACCCGCGAGAACATTGCTCATAACTCTTAACACGTATTGCCACCACTCTAGATGTTCATGGTATTGTTGTGAGATGAATACGCAAAAGACACGACAAGTATTGTTCATTTGCGAGACAAAAGGAGCTCGCCCCCGAAAAAGCGAGACCATAACTCGACACCGTGGCGAGAACAGGAAAGAGAGGAGGAAACCTGGTGTTGTCTGTTTTCCACTCATTCCACTCCGCAATAACACATCGCAAATGAAGTTTCCATGGAAGGTTATGAGATTCCCGAGCTTTGTTTGAATTTTTCGGGTATATTGCGTTTTGGAAGTGTTTCTGATATGAATGAGCGGGTGGGTGAGCAGCATGTTAAGGCAGAGAAGTACGTAGTCTCTCTACCTTCTCTCCCCCCCCCCTCTCTCTCTCCCTAATGTGCATTGATGCTGGCTGGGTGGGATAATATGCCGAATATGCGATAGAAAACTGGAAAAGGACACACATTTATACAACATAAACACGTGTACACATACTTTCTTTCACCTCAATCACACTCAAAAAAGTGTGACACCGAAATGAACTACTCAGACAGGTTATTATTCTCATACGTTGAAATATCCGCTAACGAAAAAGTGTTTCGTACTGTTACTGCACTCGCAGTCACGAGCTAAAGAGAGAATCTCTCCCCAGTTTTTTTGTATCAGCTATATTCCCGCAATCACCTCGCACCTGTGAGGAGAGAGATTGTGCGTGGAAGAACGAGAGGAAAGAGAGAGTGAGAAATCTCCTGATCTGCGAAGAAAATGAATGGCGCTCGGTTGGGTAGAGGGGGAATGGCGGAGGCTATAAAACATGAGTGGAAGGGAGATGGATCGAGTGTCGGAATCGGGAGTTGGAGGATTAATGAGAGATATAGTGATAGCTGGAAGAGGGCATTGCGAGCAAAAGACGTCCGGGGGAGTGTACCTGCGACTGAAACATACATGTGTGACGGGCGGGAGGCAAAGGAGGTGTCAATCACTGCGGTGAGAGAAACACTCACGCACTCACTCACACCACACACACCATGCATTCCCCAACACACTCACTCACCGCCAACTCTCCGCACTAGTACTAGTATGCATTGAAATGTAAGGAACTTGCGTAGCGAATACGGCATATAATATAAAGTACATTTGCATAACCTAGATGAATGCACAGGAGGGAAACACTATGTGCTTGCATTGAAATGGTAACCACAATAAATACGAGGGCAGTGGTGGTTGTAAACCATCCCCGGAAGAGTTGGCGTGCCAGAATAGCATCGAAGACAACCACAAGATGCCCTTTTGAGATTTTCTGCGATAAAGTTTCGTATTTTCTTAATCTTCACTGAATTCACAATCACATTATTTATTCTTTACATTATACATGAGTAGAGTTGTCACACAGTTAGCACACTCGAACTCGAACCTATCAAAATTAGTCGCCATTTACACACTCGTTCGCTGGACTCTGTACTGCGAGACAAACAAATGAGACTGAGACGAGGAGACGGTGAATAATGAGAAGACAATGTTAATAGGATATAACAGGAACTAAATTCTTCACGTGTTCACGAAAGAATGATTTCTTCCTTTGACAATTTGTCCACCAAATCTGGTACATACGTGATTGCACCGTTGCCAGGAACCACATTTGAAATCATGGGATATCTGAAAAATATTGTGCACATTTTGTTGGATGTGATATGGGATGTGTGTACATAAAGAGAAATAGATGTTTTGAGTTGACGGGGAATCTTTGATTCGTTATATCTGGGAACAAGATGTGTAAAGCCAACAACGCATTATTTTAGCAGCTCTACTAGGCCAGACAGTTCTTGAGAGGGAACTATATCAACTGTAAGTACATATAAATGATCCACAAAATTACAACATTTTTTTTATATTTGGAAACTAGAAGCTTTCATTCAAACTCACACAAAAAGTAGAAGTTATTATCGAAGAAAACAGTCAGTCACTATGAGAGAAATAATATGGCACTAATGTGAAAGTGGAGGAAGAGGAGATAAATTTGCGGTGTTCAGTTTCAGTAAAAAGAAAAGATGCGCGAAAGGATTTCATGAAAATTGTTTCTACCTTGTTTGAGGATCCATACTAGCACAATTTCTAGCAAAAAAAACCATGACTGCAATTCACACTCATCAGTTGAAAAATATCACATCCCATAACGTACGTCAACTCGGTAAAGAAAAATTAAGGTGACAGGAAAATTGCAACCAAGTGTAGCCGGAAAAAAATGAGTCATGCTAGAAAGATGTCGGGAATACGGTAAATGAAGAGAATGTTGTGAGATCATGTTTTCGCTTCTAAGACCGACTTGGGTATATATAAACAGCAATAAATAAATTTAACTTTGTAATTCTTGTGAGAAGTGATGGAAAATAGTGCGTGTGTAATGATACACCCCGCAACACTTTTTTCTATTTCACATGTTTCATCGCTGCCTATGATTTGAGAATTCTTCTATCGTTACTTTCAACTGTAATTGCTCGTAAAACATCCATATCTAATAATAACACAAGACCTTATACGTAAATATTTATGCGTGGAGAAAAAAAGATGGAGAGGAGGCTACCGACAGACTGGCTAGGGGATGGGAGGAACGGGCGAATGAGGCCCCTGTACAAAGCACATTAAAGCACCACATCGGATCGAAGGGGAAGTAGGGGAGGAGGATGAGTAGGGGGACGCTCACATGTTACGGAACGACTGATCGTGCTGGTCGCCGTACCTGCAATCGAGTCAGTAGCCGACCACTCCCACCTGCTGCCAACTCACGTCTTGTTCTCGACCAGATGAACCTCGCGCAGAGTGCCGTCCGGGTTGCGGTCGTCGATGATCTACAACGGAAAAGTGGTTCGTTTCTGAAGACCGCCGGCTTCTCTCAATCATCGTGTCGATGGATGTGAGTACACTCCTCCTCTCCTTCTCCTCGCCCACCTTGTGCACGAGGGTGGTCTCCGGGTCGTCGGGAATGTGGAATCCGATGAAGAACTCGTAGATCCACGCTCCGATCACCGCTCCGATCATTGGCGCGATGATCGGGATCCAGAACCAGCGGTAGTCGCGGTAGCTGCAAGAGTGTATTCACATACAACAACATTGGCTGTTACATACTAAGATTTTTCATTGACGTGTGTGTGTGCTGATTGCAGTTGTTTGAGTTGCTTCCCTCTCACCTGAACACCCTCCATCCGTATCCGGCGACGAGAGTGAAGAGACGCGGTCCGAAGTCGCGGGCGGGGTTGATCGCGTAGCCGGCGTTCATTCCGAGCGCCATGCCTGCAACACGCATCCTCTCCCTCCATCCTCCCTCCCTCTGCCCTACCGATGAATACGAGTACGAGAGTGATCATGGATGGCTGGAGGAACTTGGGCACTCGGGAGCGCGAGTCCACCATCACAGCGATTCCGATGCACAGCACGGCAGTTCCCACCACCTGCAAGTACAAGTAAACATATTGTTATTCGCCGATTTCCCAACTGTGTACAGTTTACAGTTGGTGCACGATCACAGGATGACAGGGTATGTCACTGTTTTCGGTTTCGTTTATCACCACTACACTATCGTTCTCATGTTTGGTCGATCACCCTTGCTTTGTGTTGCTGAGTTGCTCTGATTGCGCAACCTTCGTACTCGTTTTTCCTACCCCGCTCACCCGTCACAAGTCACAACATCACAACAAGAATGATCGATGCGCACGCGTGCCTCACCTTCCCCCTCTCCCTCCCCTCCTTTCCTCCCTCTACCTCCCTCTACCTCCTCAATCTCATAGTTTCTTGTGAGCTCTTCCCCCACTTCCTCCTTCTTTCTACCTGATCGAAGATGCCTCCGATGGTGGATAGGTAGGGCGCGGGGTAGGTGCCGAAGATTCCGGCAGTAGCCCTGGGGCCAGTCACATAGCGGGTGCCGTTGTCAAACGAGTTGATGGCATCTGAAAGAGACACGGGTGATGTGTGGATGTCGGTGCAGGCTGCTCTCACATTCCACTTCGCACTGCCCTGGTTGGCGATGCAAAGCCGATTATGTGTTTGCGCATTACTAAGTACAGGTGTTTTATATGCGTCCTAAAACCATCAAAAAGCGGATGCGTTGTTTTGTTGTTTATAGCGAAATTGAACATCATGCGGTTTTTGAATTTTGAAGTACACTATAACCACATTCAAGGATTTAAAACACCAAAGTATTTGCTTACCGTAGTAGACGAGGTATGTGGTGAGAGCTCCGAAGAAAGCACCCACATTCTGAGCGACAACGTAGCAGATGAAACTGCAAGGAGGAAGTAGGAGAGAGAGTGAGAGAGAGAGAGAGAGAGAGCGAGAAAGCTAGACCTACCGCAGAGCGTTGATCTTGGCCTGGGTAAGCAGGAAGAAGGAGACAGCAGGGTTGAGGTGCGCTCCTGAGATTGGTGTCAATGGATTGATGTGATGAGATGAATAGCTGTCTGCTTACCAGAGATGCGGTGTCCCATCTGGACTGCGATGAGGAGTGCGAGACCCCATCCCACCGTCACTCCGATCCACTCATTCTGTCGCGTGCGGGACAGAATGTACTGCGCGTTCACGCAACATCCTCCGAACTGCAACATTAGCCACGTTATAACTGTTTTAGTATCACTTTCTCATAACTGTGTCTTACCACGAGGAATGCGGTGCAGAAGAACTCGCAGAGAGTGGCTCGGAAGAGGTCGTGCTTGATGCCGAGCTTCTGTCGGATCTTCTCCACCAAGTTCATCTCCACCTGCAAGCTGGCCATGTCATTGCAATTGCGAGAACGCGGCGACAGGACAGGCGGAGAGTGGACAGAGGGACAGAGAGAGAGAGAGAGAGAGAGAGAGAGAGAGAGAGAGAGAGAGAGAGAGAGAGAGAGAGAGAGAGAGAGTGGCGCTGTATCAATTACTCTGCCCGTTAAGTACGCCCGGCTCACGCGTATTGTCGCACAAATTGACTGAGTGCGGAATAATCGCTTCGATTCGGGTTTGTAGGGTACGCAAAGTGAGGGGCAGCGGAGAGAAAGAGCGAATGAAAACAACTACTGTCGCATCAAAAATAGCCAGTCTTCCTGCCAGCCGAGATTTATATAAAAGTGCAGTGACATAATGCGGCTATTGACTTTTTGATATTATACGGGACGCGTCTATTGTCTGTTGAGATTACTACAGGAGAGGAGAGAGAGGCAAGCGGAGAGCGAGCGAGTTATGCCATCATTGCACTTTCTTCCTTATTAGGGGACCCCACTAATTCACGTGAAAACATGACAAGAAACGGAAAAGGAGACATTCGAAGAACCTGAAACATTGCAGGGATTCGTATTCGTATGTGTAACAATTGGAAGGACTCTGGACATAGCGATTCGGGAAGGGCAGAGTGATAAAGTAACATTGGATCGAGGATCGAGTGGGCGGAGACAATGACGATACTCATTGTTGTTGCCTCATCCCCCCTATCAGACACGCCCGATCTAAAGTATCAGTATATCAGTAAAGTAGACGTGATCAGATGTTCCGCCACCCGCGATGAGATGAGAGAGAAGAGGGCGGGATGAGATGGACAGCTGTTCGTTCGCCTTGCAACAGCTACAAAACCTTGGCTATGTGCTATGTGATCTGCCAACTCCAGAAAACAACAACAGTAGGGGATCAATGGGAGAGGACAGCCCTTTCATAACAACATCCTAGAGAAACCCGAAAGGACAGCGGTTGACAAAGAAGCGAAAACAAGAGAGGTGCCTCTGGGGAAAGGGGGAGGATGAAACGACCTCTTCCTCGTCGATGCTCCATTCGAAGGGCGGCGGTTTGGCAGTGACCTGCGAGGACTTCTGCGAGGGGGCGATCGCCAGTTCGGGCAGCTGGTCTGGCTCGGGGGAAAATGGGTTGGGGCTGCTGGCTGCGAGCTGCGGAGAGCCAGGCTGGCTGGCAGCAGACGCACTCGTCTCTTCCTCCATACACGCACTACTGTATACGGGAGGGGAGGGGAGAGGGGCGTAGGCGCGCGGGCGACACTTTGATGGACTGCCCACAACCCGCTCACAACTCATTTATACTCACTGTCTCTCTCTCTCTGTCTCTGTGATGTCTCATTGTCAGAGACGCGGCGAGAAATTATAAGTGCACCCCAACTCCACCTCGAATTGCGCTTGCTCTAGTCAACAATAGCAGTGCTATGAGAAAGGCACGCGGATTCTGGGAAACAAGCAGATAGGCCAACTCCCGCGGCAGCTGATAGCCAGAAACGAAACGCAGAAATCACAGGTCCACAACACTAAAACTGCAGTGCGCGCACATGTCAACAGCGCGTAAAACTGCAGTAATATAGCATTAATGCTAGATGATAGCGGTATGATAGATGACGCAAATCACTCTGATGGCAACGTGACTGGCACTGGAGTGGGCACGCACGTACCCAGAGCAGAAGAGAGAGGGAGGGGAGGATGTGTACAACACTAACTCACAGCAAACTCAGGAGGAAGAGAAGACAAAAATAAGATATATGCAGTTGGTTGGCAGCTGTCGTCTGAGTTGAGAAGGCATCTTCTGGGAAGAGAGAGAGGGGAAGAGAGAGAGATAGAGAGAGAGAGGAGAGAGAGAGAGAGAGAGAGAGAGAGAGAGAGAGAGATGCGACTCCACGAGGTGAGAGGCTATAAATCGAAAGAAGAACACGCGGAGATAAGACTGACTGCCAGCGGGGAGCTTGTACCCAATTGCCAACAAATGAGGGGTACAGGCGTTGGAAATGTTTTGAATGGGACGAGTGGCGCGTAATCAAGGAAGCCGTCCTCCTGTCGCAAGCCATCACAACAGCTGACCCCTTCGTGAGGGCAGTAATAATGCGAGCACGTCATATCAATGTCACTCGGCTGTAATCATCACTCCACACTCGATGGCACACCGCCAAGCCAATCACGAACTATTATTGTCCTTTTCAGTAGGGACCAGACTCAACATCTGCACATTCCACTGCAAAAGATCTCAAAAGAACCCAGAAACAACGCGCTTCTACAAATTCTTTATAAATGTTCTCAGAAAGGTGTTTTCAAGTCGTTCACTCCGATCGACATTATGGAGGCGTCAATTGACGGAACGTCAACTGGTGACCATACCTGTTGATAGTAACAGTCATCGTACACTTTCAGGTACAGTAAACCACTGAACTGTAGTTGTTGTCAAGAGTTCGACTCCTCTGCACATTTGTCACTGTTATTGAGCCTAAATGTTTGCGTGCGTCAGGGGTATCGTGTCGAAACCGAGAGAGGGCCGATGCTGTCTGGTCGTCTCTCTCGTTGAGGAGTTGTCTTGACCTCGTGACTGTCTTCATCGTCATTCGAATGATCTTTGTTGGCATCTCCGTGGCCTGACAGGAACAAGAAGGAAGTTCTTACCAAATACCAACTGACCCTAATTTCGCGAAAAGCCACACATTCTACTTTCATGTCACAACGTTGACGAGCTATCGGTACCTTCTGTATCGGTAGCCTACTGTACCGGTGAGAGGGATAAGAAGGTGGGACAACACGACTCTCGCGTATCTGAAGTTAGTCGAGCAGGCAGAG
Source organism: Rhabditoides inermis (assembly GCA_963966185.1). Lineage (NCBI taxonomy): Eukaryota > Metazoa > Nematoda > Chromadorea > Rhabditida > Rhabditidae > Rhabditoides > Rhabditoides inermis. The sequence continues at coordinate 319,302 of CAWZYM010000389.1, read as the reverse complement.
AGCACATACAAACCGAAACAGATAGCAAGAGCACGTTGACATCCTTTTTTATACAACAACAACATTATTTTACAGGCAGATCAGAAGTGCTTGAGAGGCTTGTGTGAGTACTCGTCGAACAGCTCGGCAGCCTCCTCCTCCATCACATTCAGCAGAGACGAACCCTCCAGCAGACGGTCCAGGTCTAAGCGAATCCACCTTAACTGCCATCTGGGAGAGGTCCCACTCACCAATCATCTGGAAGTGCGAGGCGTGCTGTGCGGGCTGTCCTCCCGCCTCCCTCCATCTGCCCACTGCCACCACGTGGTCATCTCCCACGAAAGACTCCTCAAACAGCCAGCCCCGCTGCCACTCCCGTAGCTCACTCCAACGCGTCGACAACAGCATGCATCCTGAGTCCACTTCCTTCTCTCCTCTCTCACACACTCTCTCCACTCACCCTGTTCGTATCCCTCGGCCTGTACCTCAAAGTGCAGGTCTCCCAGGTCATCTCGCAGACCCGTGCCTGTAATCTATACCCTCAAATAGTTCTCCGCATTGTCGCTCACCAGTTGCCTTGAGCACCGCCTCCTTGAGACACCACACTCGGTAGAAGCGCGTCCATCGCTCCCTCTCTGCAGACGGCGCCAGCATGTATGCGCGCTCGCCGGTTGTGAACAGTCTGAACCAGTGCACCTCTCTCTCTCTCCTCTCTCTATATATCTCTCTCTCCCGTCTCTCACCTGCCGATCTTGTCAATGTGTTGCTGTGCCGTCTCGCCGCGCTCCTCGTCGATTCGCATCACATCCACACCTCAAACTCTCTCGTCTACTGCCCACTCTCTCGCCCTCTCACCAATCTGCTCTCCCTCCTCCCCGACTGCGAGTACGACAAGGTCTCCCTGGTGGGAGATGTTCAAGTCGACGGCAGAGTCGACCACGAACGGCTCAACAACAACCCTTGATGCTTGCCCCTTGCCTGTCTCACCTTGCCCCTCTTTGTCCTGTCGACGCGCACTTCGTGCCATCTCCTGCCCATCTCTCTTCCCACTTGTCTCACCAACAGTCGACCTACCAGACATGCCAGACTGTCGTCCCGGTATCTGCAACACCAATCTACACAGTTCATCCATCATATTTCATTCTCTGCTTACCGGAATCTCCTGTGCAGTTCGAGGTCATCATGTGGAATCGCTTGAACGGCGCGTCGATAGAGCAGCTCAAAATCCGCTCGAGCCTCGCACTGACAACAGCTCGCTACAATCCCTCACTCTCTCACTGCCTACTCACCCTTCGTAGACTGACAGCCCATCGTAGAGGGGGCATCTTCATTCTAGAGACAAGTCGTTTGAAACAACACGCGCCCAAAGTGGCCCCATCAACCAACTACAACAGTGCAAGTATCTCCAATCGAATGCAACGACTCTCTCTCACAATATACCACCAAGATACGACTTCCAATTTTTTTATTGAAGTCCACAACATGAACATTCGAAATTTCAGGGACTCGAATGAGTAATAATTATAATGAGACCTTGTAATCTCTAATCCATCTCAGATGACTAACAAAAAATCCGACATGTGTACCTGTGGGGGCTAGTTTTTTAAATAATCGGAATTAATAAGAGAAAGCAATACATGGAAAAAGATCAACAACGCCTCTAAAATAGATCCAAGGCATCACAAAAGAGGAGGGAGACGGTGTCACCGCATGAGAGGAAAGAGAGGGAAGGGGCGACTAGCTATGCCTTCGGGGGGTGCAGACCCTGCTTCTTGGCCTCGCTCTCGTAGATCAGCAACCTCCACATCTTCACCACAAACACCTCCGCCTCGTCGTCCAAGATCTACAATACAACATCATACATTACACATGACACATACAGTGGAAACTAGCAGAAACGTACCATGGATATGTCGGATAGAATCTTGAGAGGCGGAGTCTTGGAGCTGACCTTCTCGCATACGAACTGCACGAGAGAGACCTCCTCCTCTCCAATGTACTCGCGTATCTTCTTCGCCACCCACGGCCGCACACGCGACTCGACCAGCTTGTCGTCGATGAACGACCAATCCAGAGTGTACGCGAACAGCTCTTCTCAAAACATCACCATTCACGCGCTCTTCTACCTCTTCCACTCACCCTTGCCCTTGGGGATAGAGTCGATGAGCTGCTTGGTGAGCTTCACCCTCTCCTCGTGTGTCATCGCCTGCATACGCTCCTCTTTCGTGATCTCAAACGGCTTCAACTTCTTCCTCCTTGTCAGCTCGTCCTCCTCATCGTCCATGCCTACAACGAAACAAAAATCATTTTATCATCCATCCACCTCTCCTGTTCTCTCCCATCCACTCACCGAACACTCCGGAGAGCCTCTGGTCGATGCCGATCTTCTGTTCCTTGGGCGACGCGACCTCCGCCTTGATGGCAGGCGAGGCGACTCCAGTGTTGACGGACGTCGCCTCTAGCTTGATGACGAGGGGAGACGCGGATGCGGGGGATGCAGTGCCGACCGAGTTCCACGCCAGTTCCTTCTTTGCCTCCTCGAGCACCTTCTCCTTGTCGTCATCGTCATCGTCGTCCTCGCTGCTGCTGCTGCTCTGGCCGTTCTGTCCGAGTGGCTGGTGGGGGTTAGGGGATCCGCTGTCGGCCCTCCTCTTGCGAGCCGCCGCCTCCTCTTGCTGCTCGTGTCTCTTCTTGGCCAACTCCTCCACACTCTCTCCCTTCGTGAATGTCACCCCCTCTGCCAGTATCTGCTTCTTCAGCTCCTCGATCTCCGCCGCCTCCCTTTGTCTGTCCTTGGCGTCTGCCTCCTTCTCCTTCTCGAAGTCCCTCTTTCGCTGGAACAGACTCGACGACTTGTAGTACTTTCCGTCGTCTCTCTCATCGTCGTAGTCTTCCAGGAAGTGCTTGAGTTTCTTCGCCTCCTTCTGTATCTCCCTCTTCTTCTGGTTCTCGCGGCTTTCCTCCTTGTCGTACTGCTTGCTCTTGCTGCGCTCCCTGTCCTCCCACTTCTTCAGGCGAGCCATGTAGTGTTCCTCCTTCTCCTTCATCGACCGCTTGAGTGCCTTTCTCTCTCGGGCGTCGTCGCTGTCCTCCGAGTCTCCTCCCCTGCTGCCTGACCGACTCTTCTTCACCTTCTTCCTGCGTGCAGCCCTCTCGCTACCAGACGACGAGTCCGACGACGAGCTGCGGCTATCGCTGTCTGACGACGACGAGCTCGATGAGCCACGGCGCTTCCTCCTGCAACACAAAGTATACTTCAATACCGCCATGCCTCTACTCACTTGTGCTTGGGGCTCCGGCTGCGACGGCTGTTTCTTCCGCTCCTCTTGGCACTGCGAGACCTACTGCGCGAGCGACGACGTCTCCGGTCATCATCCTGCAAACAACACCATCATCTCCTTTCAACGTCTCCCTATGCGCCTCTTCCATTATCCGATTCCAACAATGAATACAGTCTCATTAAGAATTGCTATCCAAAACACGCACACACAAGTCGACATGTACACACACGGCCACCACCGAGGGGATGCGACACCAGCACAGCACACGACACAGCCTCATCCGGCAGCCCGATAGGGGAGGGGAATCGAGGGGACGGGGACGGGAAAGTGCTCGGGGGCGGGACGAGCGGACGGCGCGCCGCCACCCTCACCACTCGGTGCGCGCCGCCGACGCCCCGCCAAGCAGTGCACAGACACACGGGGGAGGAGACCACACCACACCAACACAGACGGTTAGAAGGACGCGCCGGTGACGGCATCGGACACGGTGCCGAGTGCGCAGAGTGGGGTGAGCTGGGCAGCTAGCAGACTGACTCAGTGACTGACTGCATCCGACACAACGCAGGCTCGACTCGCACCGCCGACAGAATCACACTCTCTGCCAGGGTATCACTTACGCATCAGCTCGCTATGGCTCGCCGGGCCATTCAGCTGCACATCTGCAATGTGACTGAGAGAAAAATTAAAGGGTGATGAGATGGGTGGGTGGATGGGAGGGAGTGGTGCGCGACCGACTCTCAATCTGAAAGGCATGAGAGTGCGGTGCAGGGGGACGGGCGGGCAGGCGAGCATTCGGGAGGGCAATCGGGTGCACGCAACAACACACGCTCCACACAGGGCGGCAAGGGGAGAGCAGCCCGCACTGTGTCGACCGACACACCACATGCACCGTTAGTACGAGAACGACACACGACTCGCTGAGCAAAGCATAGAGGGCGCTAGCCAGGAAAAGAGAAGAGAGTTGTTAGCCAACACCAAATGAGGAGACGAGTGAGTGTGCTTTGTGAGAGAGCGGAGGAAAGCGGGGAGGAGGAGAAAAGAGAGAAGACGCTCTCGCTCGCCGCCATCCAGAAGACAGAGAAGGTGTCAATATCGAGTTGCAAACGAGTCAACAAGTTTGTAAACAAGGAAAACGCAGAGTTGAGTATTTCAAAGTGCGCTCACCTCACTCCATTCATCGTAGACACTTTACAATGCAGGCCTAAGAAATATACGGCTCTTGTAACATAATTACAAAGTGGAAAACGAAAGACAAATGAGCCACAGAATGTGGTTGTTTGACCCCATAACGATGACCGTACCTTTCGCGAGCGATCCACGCTTGACCTTCGACGGCGATCCTTGTCGTCCTGCAACAAAGCAACACATTAGAAAAGATACACATACCAACTAGGGGATAGTTGATAGATGACAAGCACAGCTAACTAATCACATGCAAATGAGAATATCGATAAACCCGTATATGATAATAGGACGATGTGAACAGGACATCAAACTCACCAGGTCATCAGCTTTTCATTCAATCTCTCACATTCACTAAAACACTGACCGAGATTGGATGAGCGATGATCAAAACGGACTGTTTTTGTGTTTGTCCGCCTTTTCAACTGGGTCCGGGGTCAAAGAGGGACGAGGGAAACATGCATGGAATCAAAAAAAATGAGCAACGCACTCACCTTCTTGTCCTTCTCCTTGTCCGACAGCTCGCCATCTGGAAATAAAATTAAAGTATAAACACAGATAATAATTACTCACCCTCGACAGTCAGCAGCTCGGGAAAGTCCTTTTCAATGATGTTGAGGATGTCGAGACGCACTTCCTCATCCTTCTGAAATACAAATACACTGACTTGTACAAATTTTCAACAACAAAAAATTGCCTTGAGTGCTTCCTCATCGCCAGGCAGCTTTCCGGGTGCGAGTTTGAGGGGTTCCTTGCCAGCCCTCTTGCGAGCTTCCGCATCAAACGTGCACAGCAGATCGCGCACCTTGTCCTCGGCCTGTAACACGCACATTTACTCATCCTCTCCTCTCCACTCACCTTCACCACCAGCTTCTTGTCGGCTATGCCGAACTCATTGAGGACTCGAAGAGCGCGCAAAGTCCCCTCAGGGTGTTCGAACTCGCAGAATCCAAATGCTTGGAATTTTCCGTTCGAACCCTGGATACGCTTCCAATTCGACACACGTCCACACTTCTAGAAATAAATCATTTGGAAACGTGATAATACAGATATTAACTTGACCACTAACGTCTAGCATAGTCTGGATGAACTCGTTGGTGCACTTCTCGGTGATGTTGCCAACAAACACAGTTGTAATCGGAGCCTGCTGAGGAGATGTCTGAAATAGACTGTTTTTATTTTGGCAAATAGACCATTTCAACAAAAAAGCTAGCCATGCAATACCGTAATCCGTAATCCCGCTTGTTTTTTTCTTGCTAGCTTTCACGTCATTTCACTTGCCAACACGCATAAAAAGTCGATGCATGCATGATAAACGCTCTTCCTCCCGTCCCGTTCGCGCCTCTCCCCTCTTCTGACTACTGCCTCTTTCTCCCCACTCCCTGTCATCTTCGATTCATCACTTCTCTCTCCTCTTTCTGCCCTCTCTATTCCCCCTGCAACTTACTCATGCAAAGTACTCTCCCGATACTACAACTGCGTCAATGAAGAGGAAAACCAACAAATCTTAGCCGTGATGAATTTGCACCTCCCTTCCGGAACCAACGTCCATCGTCCACGATAAATTGTTTTTACTATCAGCACTCGGCCATACCACAACACAACGCTTGGCGCTTGGGTGTGGGGAGAAAACGAGGGAGGCGAGGAAAACAATCGTGTCGCCTGGTGTTCCGCAATCGCAGTCCGCCCAGCTAATCGCTCCCATATCCCAAAAACATATCATACAACTATACTCATCTCTATTCACCACCACTCACTATTCGGCGCAAAAGATAATCTCCAACTACAATTATGCCGAAAAACTATCGATTGTCTGTCATGGCCACATTCAAAATAACCAGCCAGAATCGCTGATAGAGCAATGAGTCATTCAAAATGCATGACAATCACAAAATGTAAGAAAAGCCAGAATCGCGAAACATGTATAGAATAAATTCCCGCGTAACATGGTTTATATAAGAACTGACCGAGGGAGCTGCTGAGTGAGCGGCCGCGGACTGAGTTCGCATTGGGTTCACGAAAAACTGCGGAGGAGCGAACGCTGAAATACGACACTAAATATGGAGGAATATTATTAATACGCTACTAAACTATTTGATTTACTCCTTTATCAGCTAGAATCGTTAGTGGCACAATCGTGACGCGAATGAAATTCAATCCTGCGTAAATTACACTGCCTAAAACTTCTCTTAACACTTTAACAAGCCTGGTCTGATAAATATTAAATATCAACGCGATTAGAAACTAGAACCATATGAACCTTGCATGATAAGGGAGTCAATGAGAATCTTCTCCTGTTGAGCGGCGACCATGGCTCCTAACTGGAGCTCTGCCATATCCATGGTTGCGAGAGAGAGAGAGAGAGAGAGAGAGAGAGAGAGAGAGAGAGAGAGCAGCAGCAGAATGAGGTGCGCTCCGCAAATTTACTTAGCCATCGGCGTGCCGACAATGGGTGAATAGATGAGTGGAATGTGTGAGCACTCTCAGCTACACGCTCGGCCACTCGTAGTGAGGGCAGGCGGTTCGACTAGCGAGAGACGAGAGACGGGAGAGAGAACAGCGGCGATCGATACACTGCGATGAGCGGTCGAAAGGCGAGTCAAACGACAGCGCATGTGCCAAATCACGCGCACGACAGCAAATGCCCTCTGGGAATTAGAACCAATTGTTGAAATATAGAGAGTCCAAGATAAGCAGAATATGCAATAAGGGGGGGGATTCAATGATATACGAAAAGAATAATAAAGAACTAGTTTACGCCGGTATATGCGCCACACAATCAATACATTCTAGTATAATTTTTTATTAACATCATCAAAAAAATTCAATAATTATAATTATTTTAGTTTAATACATAGTAACTCACATCCGTTCGTTCCGCCGCCCACCGGCATAGAAAAACGTGGCGGAAACGCCATCCAGTTAGAAACTCGAGATCGCTTTACCTTAAACGATAATAGCATAACCGCTGTATGTAATAACACAATCAATAACAAACAATTTAAATAAAACTAATAAAAAAACGAACAACAACAAACACACGGCGCAGCGGACATGACACGCACGGCGTAGGCGGCGCCGCTCGAAACGTGAAAGACGCCAGCACATGAAATGCGCAACGAGGCATTTTGTAGATATTAGTCACATGGAATTGTTGCAAATTATTCCATTTTCATGTTTTTTGTTATAATTATTCATGTTTTGATGTTTCAATTCAACTTTTCAAACAAAAATCATGGAAATATTTATACATAAAATCTTAAGGTACTATGAACATGACGATTTGACAACTGTAGCATCTAATTTTACAATTCCACTGCGAAGGAAAACCCGCTACCCGGCTTGGAATGGCTGTGTGGCGATGAAGACTAGCACTCTATTTTTAACCAAGGAACACTACAATATATATGCTATATTGTACTGTACCGCCACGAATGTGGAGACGGGAAGACAGGTGAAAACCGTGGGATAGACCACCCATGAAACAATGAGCGAAGCTGCACAGACAAGGGGACTATGTTCGCGGAGGGAGAGACGAGGCGTATTGGGGAGGAGTGGTGGGAGGAGGAGGCGCCGTCTCTAGCGGCGGCTCGCCAGATGGCATCGACCTCATCGACGAACCGGCAGTGCTGAAATGAATGCGGTTGTGAGATTGAAGGGACATGAGTGCGTACCTGATACCACTCTCCGCGGGTGTGACGGGCGGGCTGGACAGGTTAAGAACGTCCGGTCGCGGCGGCCGCGTCGCCGTCGCCGACGAAGCTAACATTCTCTGGTACGGCGGCGGAGGCTCCGCGTGCGACGGCGTGCGGTGGAAGTACGTGCCGTTTGTGACCATCTGGGGGAACGAGTTGGCGAAAGGCAAAGGGTCGGGCGAGACAGGCGAGTCGGTGAGGGGGACAACTGTGGACAGAGTCGGTTCGTAGGGAGAGGGCGACTGCTGAGGCATATGCTCATAGATGCCTCCGTTCACAATCTGAAACTGACATTGTACTCATGTTCCTCTTCCACGCTCTCTCCTCACTCACATCGAGCCCACTGCCGCCAATCCTCCCGTACGCTCCGTTGCTCACGGGAGGTACCGTAGAGTTGTAGAGGTGAACGTAGGGTGAGTTGGATGTGTATCCCTCTGGAGTGGTTGGTATTGGTTGATCGAGTGTGGGCTGTGGACTGCGTGGGAAGGCGTGTCCATAGGGCGCATTGCTTGGAGAGGCGAGCGATGATGAAGACGCCGTCGACGTCTGCTTCACGTACGACCTGCAGTAGAGCGAATATGCACGATTATCGTGGTTGGTAACTCACCTCGTTTTATTGGTCTGGACGACTCCGCCGAGTGCGCTGGTGGGAGGCACGCGGCGGTGTTTGTCCGACGGCGAAATCTTGTTCGATGCCATCTTGGCATTCAAAATGGCGTCGTCTCCACTGGTAGTGTGAGCGCGTGCCCTCGGAGACTGCACACCACATCCCTGCGACACACCCATCACTCCATCGCCCTCTCTCATCTATTTCCTACCTCAATATGTGATCCCATTCCGAGAGCGTGTCTAGGATTGGCGTGTATATGTGCGGGTGAGTGGTGGGAGGGCAGCGAATGCTTGCCATGCGACGGACCCGCTTCATCGTGCGAGTGATGCGGCGACTCGTCTCGGGAGCCGCGCTGCAATCATATCTTACTCTCCGATAACATTATTCTTCCACTCACTCTGTTCCCGCTGTTGTATATCCTCCTGAGTGGCTGGGTAATGAGCTTTCCGAATCCTCCGAGGATACTCATTCGTTCGCCGCTTCTGTCACTCCGCCGAGTCGACTGGATCGGGGCTGCTTGAGGGCTGAAACACAACTATTTCGACATTTCTATTTTCTCCCACATACCTGAACTGTGGAATGGGCGCTCTGCTAGGAGTGGCATGAATCCGCGGATCGGAGCTGTCGAGATCTGCAATTGTTGGTGAGGATTTCTCTTCTATTCTACACAGATATCACATGCAACAGAACAACGAAGCGACGTCACACCCTACCGCTCGGTCCGATGGCGATGGACACAGGGTCCTCGTAGCTGTCGTGTGCCGTTCCCCGACTGATCCGCACGGCTCCCTTCCTTTTCAGTGTGCCTCCATTGGCTATCTGGTGGAGGTTGGGCGAAGAGTTGGAGAGTTTGCTGTCGAGCTTGGGGTGCTCGAGGCGGTCTTTTTTCTTGCGGGGAAGGGTTCCGAATATCTGCTGGTCGGCGGGGTCTACAACCACAACACGACATGAACACGACACGATGAGTGCACGAGAAAAGGGAGGCGAGACTCACAGATGACTTGCAGCGCCTTCCTGCCCTGCGTCGGAGAGCCAGAGTTCGCACGGATAGAACATACGTGCCGCACGTCTACAACACACACCGAGTGAGTGGATGAAAGAGGAGTGGAAGAGGGACAATCGAAAACGGATTTACCTCCCGGGTTGCCGATGTCCTTTTTGTTCAACTTGTGACGGTGACGACCACTGCGCTTCGAGGGGATTGGCCGCTCCTGTAAGCTTGTAGTGGAGAGAAAGAGAGGGAGGGAGAGAGAGGGAGGGGAAGAAGGACCAGAGGAGAGAGAGAGATATTTTGTCAGACTTGTTTAGTACCTTTTTTCCGCCCATGTTGTTAGCCCGCGTGATGGTATCAATTCCCTCTCTTTCCATGACTGTCGCATAGAACGAGTTCAACTCTTGCATCTCTTCCTTCTTCAGCCTGCAATCATTCATTCAACCCCAATGCTTATCAAATGCCGATCGAAATTCTCTATTCTCAATAATCACAACTTACGATACAGCTATAACTGATAATCACAACTTACGATACAGCTATATCTGATAGCGTGTCCGCAATGTCATCACATCACTTGTTGTGCAATGATAAGGAATGTGTGCGAACTTGTGCGAATGTGTGCTAAAGACTCACTCGCACTTGCGAGCTTTGATGGAAGTGTAGAAGGCCTTGAGGTCTGACGCAATCTCCGACTGAACGCGCTGCACCAACTCCTCTTGCTCATCCTGAAACAACAAACGTCTCAGCCTTCAAAACTCTCTTCCTCCCTAACTCACCGAGTATGGTCCCTTGAGCAGGTCCTCTCTGTAGTTGGTGAGCCTGGCGAGGACAGCCCCGAAGGTGGGTCTCTCTGAAGGATCCACCTTCCAACAATCCTTCATCAGTTCAGCCAGAGAGGGAGGACAATCTGAAGGGATCGGCAGGGTCAGCTTGTTCAGTGCAACCTAAAACACACATTACGATTACAAATCACATTCAAGAGAACTTACGTTGTACGCGACGAGCATGGGCTCCATTCCTTCGTAGGGCGCCTTTCGGGTGAACAGCTCCCACATGACCACTCCGAACGACCATATGTCGGAGGCCTGGCTGTACTGCTTGTCCTTGAACGCCTCTGGAGCCATCCACGCATACGTCCCGGCCATCATAGACGCACGCTGGCTGTAGCACAATCATCTCTTACTTTCCACTTCCTGAAACCACCCACCTGTTGTCATCAATCTCCCTGGTCAATCCAAAGTCAGTGATCTTGAGTGTGAGCTTGTCTAGCGCGTAGCCATTGCAGTGCGTACACCTCCCGTCGCCCTGAACGACCTCAATAGGTATACTCGAAACCATGTCGCGAGTGCGTACCCTTGTGAAGTCTCCTCCGAACGACTGAGTCGGCGTCGTCGGCGTTTCGGCGTCCGTCGCACAGAAGCACACGCGCTCCTGGGATCATGTGTAAACTATCTACGGAAGCCACGCATACCTTGATGAGAACGTTGTCGGCTTTGAGGTCTCTGTGCACGCATCCGTGGTCTGTGAGATACTTCATGGCAGTCGCGATCTGCTCCGCCCAGTTGACAAGGATACGTACTGAGACATACTGACGCTCCACGCGCTTGTACACTGCGGCCAGGTTCTCTGAACAGGTACGAGTGACATGACCATGTGTGTGGAGAACATACCTTCACACAGTTCTAGTACCAGTCCGATGTTGGGGTGTTGGTCGCAGACTCCGAGCATGGAGACGACATTCGGATGGCGGAGCAGGTCGAACATAACTGCCTCACGGTTCATCACTGAACAAGAGCAACATGCGAGAATGAGAGGAGTGAACTATGACTGACTGTCAATGATGTCCTCCTGTTTGGCCTTTGTGGCGGCGTCGTTGAATCGTGGCTGCTTGAGCGCCACGTCCTTGTTTTTGTAGCGCGCGCGGAAGACGCGCGCGAATGCACCCGACCCGATCTCCTTCTCTTTCACAATCTCACTCGCGCTGAACACGGCCGTTGAATTCATCAAATCACCGAGATACTCACGGTATCTTGAGTGGATCGGCTGCGGTGCCGAGCAGGCGGGTGAAGTTAGCTGGGAAGAGGCCTTGTTGTCCGTTCACCTCACCCATCAGCCAGTCTTCTTCTTGCCTACAAAGCTAGCTGTTCTCATCCCCACTTCTCCCACACTCACGTGTCCATCTGCACCAGTCGAATGATCATCCCCGTTTTGAGTGCCAGCTCGTCTGGATGAACCGGCGTGTAATCGTACAACACCTGACAGCGATTTATTATGTACACAAATCACAACAAGGTGAATTTTTAAAGTGTTACCTCATACATCTTTGCAGCAGAGTCATGTTTAGATGACGGAGAAATGTGTGCGGAAGAAGAAGATGGGTCGCGATAGCGAATCGTCCCTTTTCCTACAATTAAATTTTCAAATATTTATGTTCGCGCCAAAAAAAAACACATTGTAGTGCATGTACACAGTGCTAGTGTGTGCACGATGAGTTTTATTAGACACTATTTCGACGAAAATCGCTTTCATTCTGATACTTTCCTATTTATGTTTTTGATTTATTTGCTTGTTTCGCGATAGAACGTTGTTTATTTCGTGTAAAACATACCGGAATCGCTAGAGATATGTGTTGATGCACCTGTAGACGTCTCGGTGCTGCTACATTCTTGAGAAGTCGATGCAGATTGTGACTCTGCAGTGCACACGCACGTTTATAATACTCTTTTTTTTCTCGAAAGCTCAGAATATCCAAACTGAGAACGTAAAGAAGTTATATGATTTTTTACCGTTACGGGCACGTGATCCAAGTGGAACGTTCATGTAGGGATGATACTCCGGAGGCGGAGGCGCCACTCCCATCGGCATCTCTTCTCCCCACTGTAGAACCTAAACGACCAAAGTTTTAGTACTATAATTCAAATAAAAAACACCGCATCACACATAAGATAAGTGCATATTGCATCCAGAAGCAAGATCACTTGCGTAGGCGTTTCAGGCGCCGACGAATAGCAGAATATAGACGGACACAGACACCAAAAGACAGAAATAATTGATACAAAGTGCACGTGACCGCTGTGAAATGTATACGCACCTCGCAACTGAGACTCTCTTGCTTGCGAAGCCGTGGTGGGAACGTATCCCAGTCGCCCGGCTGAAACACCAGTAATTACTATCGATCCAATTTCTAAGAACACACATCCAAGAAGTATAATAAGAAATGGGAATGGGGCTGATCGGTTTTCAGCGGGTCCGAGTGTCCGGAGCATAGCAGCAGCACATGCGATGGCTGCTCGTCTCGAAAATCAATGTCTGCGGGCTGCGTGTTGGGCGCACTCTCTCGTCGCTGTTTGCCTCTCTGCTCCACACTCGCCTCTCTGGTGTGAGAGAGAATGCAACGCAGACAGCCGCCGCACACATGCACCACTGTTTAGAAACTATCACCTTTGCACCACGCACGTTCACAATCAATCTATATTTTCGAATAATATTCAATATTGTAAATATATATATATATATATATATATATATATATATATATATATATATATATATATATATATATATACCATGATCATGGTACATTCGTTGAGCTTGATGTACGGCGATTCTCTCATTGTCATGTTCTGGAGACTGAAAAAGTTTCCGGATTAGAGTGTTGGGGAATTCAGCGAACCCACACCATTTTGCGAATTATACCGACGTAAAAAGAGAATTCGTCGCCGCGACCGACTACTTTGAAAAGAGTGCGAAGAGAGAGCAAAAAGAACGCTGAAATATAGTCACTGCACACTTCTTCAGCTCCCCAAATCAGTTGTGTGCATAAGTATATGCATTTCGATAGTGGGAAACGTTATAGATGATACTAAGAATTATTAACAAACAGAAGCTGTGATTGTGATTGTGCAATATTGCGATATTATTGCGAAAGACTGTAGAGCGAGCGATCGCGTGTATTCAAAACAGACTGAAAGTGGATCGCGCAGAATGTACACAGCAGGCTGTGATGATGGAAGTGAGAGAAGAGAATACAGGCTCGATCTCACCCAAGGTCACAAGACTGCGCAGCCATCAGCTGATCGACCGGCTGATCACTCCGTCCCCCATGTGTCAACATAAACAAGGAAGAAAACAATTGGTGGTCACAAAAAGACAGTATGAATACACGTACACTTTATGTAGACAAATGATACCAAGCAAACATTCAATATTCCGCATTCCCTATTCGTACACATCGAGTTCACGCTCATCTCCCCATGCAGAACTGGTTCTCTCACCTCGTATGCGATTATTATATTGCAAATGCGTCGGTCTCTCGGCGCGAAAGACCTTCCGCGTCCCGGCCTCTAACGATCTGCGCTCTCTTCAATGTGCCGTTGCCTGGCACTATTTGCCTAGCCTCAGAATCGTACAGCTGAGCCGTATCCAGATCAATTTTAGAATACGTAATGTATTTCATCGGCTGTTATTGATTTATTTATTGATTGCTTGTATTTTAGATCGTCAATATGATGCAGTTCATGTTGCTGTTCAGCCGGCAAGGCAAGTTGCGGCTGCAGAAATGGTACACTGCCTACCAGGACAAGGTTTGTGTTTGTTTTTGATTGTTTTATTTATTGTAATATGTTTTTTCTTCATGATTTGGTGTTTGAGTTGACTTGAGTGGTTCCAGACGAAGAAGAAGATCTGTCGCGAACTCATCACCCAGATTCTCTCCCGCAAGCCCAAGATGTGCGCGTTTCTCGAGTACAAAGATCTTAAGATCGTCTATAAGAGGTGAGTTTTGTTATTTTTTGTGTGGATGATCTCTGTTTCTGGATCAATGAGAGTGAGAGGTATGCATTGAAGATACGCGTCTCTGTACTTCTGCTGTGCTATCGAGGAGGGTGACAACGAGTTGCTGTGCCTCGAGGTGATCCACCGCTACGTCGAGCTTCTCGACAAATACTTCGGAAGCGTGAGTCCCGTTTACCTTGTTTTATCCAATTTTGATGAGCAATCAACATTTTTGATTAATGTATTATGTATATGTGTTTAGGTGTGCGAGCTGGACATCATCTTCAACTTCGAGAAGGCGTACTTCATTCTCGACGAGTTCCTGCTGGCCGGAGAGATACAGGTGAATGAGTTAGCGTTTGATTGACTATTTGATTGATTGCAGGAGACGAGCAAGAAACAGGTGCTGAAAGCGATTGCTGCTCAGGATCTCATCCAGGAGGTGAGTGTTTTGTACGTTATTTTATTTATACGTTTCTATGTGTCTTTTTCAGGAGGAGACCCCTCAGGGCTTCTTCGAGGACCACGGACTGGGATAATTGGTAGATCGTGGTAGATCGCTAGTCCATTTCTCTCGCTCTGCTTGATCCGTGTACACACTCCCCTTTCAAATGGACACCAATGCTGAAAAATTTGGTTGTGTTTGTTTTATGATTTACTTGTGATTTGTCTTCTTGCATGATATATGTGATATTTAAATGAATAAAATTATTTATTACATATCGTGTTATGTCTGAACTGTTATTACTGTGCGCTTACATGAAGGAAATATTTCCACCATTCTATATTATGTTTTCTTAATTTTCTGTTCAAAATATTTAAAATTAAATTTACAAAATTACAAATATACAAATTATTCATATAAGCGGTCCCACCACGCGCGTGGCCGCGTGGACTTGGTTGAGCTAACTGCACTCTGTGCTAATAGGCAGTCAGCTGAATTTTTTAATGTTATGTTTTAAATTTCTTCATTTTTGTTATATATGTGCTTATTTGTAGTATGACTCTGCTGGAGAACATCCCTTTCATCGACGGACTCGGCAAGATGTACAAGGAGTCCCGCTGCGGCGGCCCCTCCTCTGTATCTGTCACCATGAAGGCTTGTGCGTTTTCTTTTACTTTTTATTGATGTTGTTTGCAAATTGGTCGTGTCTTATCATAAGCCTCATTATACTTTCACGACGACGTTGACGCTATGGTGACGCTCCCGTGTAAAAGATGCTGATTGGTTTTTGACAATTGATTTTGATCACACCGTGCCAACGAAATCAACAGTTGAATATTTTTGTTCTTCAGACGACGGTCGCAGCAAGCCGAAGCCGGGAGATGAGGAAGCGAACCTCATTCTATACCGCGCCAAGCTCGGCAACAAGAAGATCAGCACCGTTGTACGTTATTTTATTTATATTGAAATTACTATTGAATAGTTCATCCAGAAAAGTGATTATAACGGTTACGTTTGTCAACAGTTGAAAATGTTTGTATTTTGTTTGTTTTTCAGGTGAAGGCCAAGGACATTAACATGTTCAGTGAGGCGTATGCGGGAGTGCTCCGCTCCAACATCGTTAACCTCGAGAAGAGGAAGAAGGTGCGCAGGAACAAACGTTGTATTGTATTGTATGTTATATTCAGGATGAGGTGGATAAGAAAAAAAAGAAGGCACCGAAGCCCGCTCCGAAGACATCCTCCGCTTAGGCTTCAATTCTCGTAAGCGTTCTTTATTTTCTCCTTTTTTCATTTGAGTAGCACATTTAGATTGTCTGTCTAATATTACTTCCTGTGTTTGTGCATGACCATGCCAAATGTTCTGTCATAGATGTTGTTTCGTATTATATCTTCCCCATTTTGCTTCTTGACTGTGATTCCTCTCACAATGTTGTCGCCCCTCCTCTCTCTGACTCTGTTTGCGAAATGGGTCCTCATGTTTTGTTTTGTACGTTACTAATATGTTTGTTCTTGAGCAAATCATAAATATTTATTGTATATCTGTGTATGATGACTGTAGTTCTGGTTGATTCCTTTGCATGGATGTGGAATACCTGGAATGTTGTTGCGCTTGGCTGACCTTGGCGTGATTTGTATGCCTCTATGCGGCCCGCTTTCTCGAAACACTCAACGCGTATTTCAGTCCAATTTATGTGTGACAGAGTGGCCGTCAGTCAGTGACATTCATCGTTGATCCGCTGTCGCCGCTTTTTGCTTCTGTGTGGCTGCAACATTGCACTAGTGCCGAGCTCGTAAAACACTCGAATCGATCTCTGTGTGCCATTCGCACTCAGTGAGAGCTT